>JAURVB010001892.1:0-30881 GCA_033002965.1 Piper betle
GGCTACCACCTTACCTTCTTACATAAGGATGCATCCTAAACCCAACAAAGACGCATCGCTGAAGACTACGAATCCTTCATTACCATTTGGCAGTGTCAAGACTAGTGCTTTAGAAATTGGTGTCACTCCAGGTGCTAGTTCAATGGTAAACTCCACTGCCCGCTTAAGAGGTAACCCTGGAAGTTTGTATGGAAAAAAGCTCTGGAAAATAGCTCTGGAAAATATTGTCCATTGAAAGCTGCCACATATTCTGCCCACGAAATGGAGGAAATCTCACGTCCATGGAAAGTGGTCTTCTCCATGGATTTCCACTAGTAAGATGCTTCCTCTTGAGGCATGCATGTTGCCAATCTCACTTGATGGCGGTGGGGCACAGACAGAGCTCTAAACACTTTTTTTGGTAATGTCAATCTGACTCTCCGCCTTCATTGGATTGATCCTCCAATAAATACCTCAGTTAAATTCTTTCTAAATTTTTCCACAATGTAGTGGTCACTATCATCAACCGCTGGTGGCACCACTTGTCGGACTACTGGTGGCACTGGGTTTGGACACTCCCCTTGCTCGCCCAGGTCTGCTAACCCTGCCCGCCCATGGGCACTTCCCTGACCACCATTCGGGGCGATTCTGGGACCCGCTGCATAGTTTGAGGATCCATTCCCCGCTACCACTCCCAGTAACCGCTAAACAATATTCTGAACAACAAAATTTGTATTTTCTGAAGATTGCGCTAGACCTTGTATGGCCGTCAGGATTTGGGCCAACACATTCTCTCTGTTCAAATTTGACTGTGCAGATCGGCTTGACTGTCTATGGGTGCCTGCCATCTGAAACATCGAACCATCATGGTTGATTCATATATATATATATTTATATTTATTTATTTATTTATTTATCACTTAGGTTTATTAGTAGCAAATGAATTTGTTAATTAATAACACACATAGTGGGAAAAGATAATAATTGGACTTTTCAAAAAGGTACTTGAGTCATAAAATGTGAGCTAGTGGGAAACCCTGCTCTAATACCACCTATAACGACCCGCCATTTTTCACGATATTGTGAGCCTTGCTGGCCAGGTGTTACTCAAAATTTAATAAAAACCAACCCTCTAAGAACAAGTCCTAACCAGACTGGGTGTAACGTAAAAGGTTACATGAATAATATAATAGCAAATAAGTCTAGCATTTCAAACTCAAAAGAACTTATTTTTCTAATGACAATGCATGAAGTAATTATCCCACAGTCTCAGACCGTTCCCATAGCCACATTTATAACACAAGAAAAGTAAAAAGAGAAGTCCTCTTATTATCCCTTCACCACGTGCATTGGTAGAAAAACCGCCCTGTCGTCTCGTAGTCTTTAGTCTAGCTGCTAACCTGCGGAGGAAATTCCGTGTTAGTGATTAACCACTAAGCCGTATAATTAAATAATACAAGTCCATAATGTACGTTATCGGTTGGCAACTCCAATCCGCCATGTCCATTATCCGCTGGTGAGTCCAATCCACCATGTCCATTAGTTGGCGGATGGGTCAGCCACCATGTCCGTAATTAGCTGGCGAGTCCAATCCGCCATGTCCAATTTATTGGCTGATGGGTTAGTCCATCATGTCCATTACCGGCTGGTGAGTCAAATCCGCCATGTCTGTTATCGGCTACTGAATCCAACCCACCATGTGTGTAATTGGCTGGCGAGTCCAATCTGCCATGTCCAATTTATTGGCTAATGGGTCAGTCCATCATGTCCATTACCGGCTGGCGAGTCCAATCCGCCATGTCCGTTATCGGCTGGTGAGTCCAATCCACCATGTCTGTAATTGGCTGGCGAGTCCAATCCACCATGTCCAATTTATTGGCTAATGGGTAAGTCCATCATGTCCATTACCGGCTGGCGAGTCCAATCTGCCATGTCAGTTATCGGCTGGTGAGTCCAATCCACCATGTCCGTAATTGGCTGGCGAGTCCAATCCGCCATGTCCAATTTATTTGCTGATGGGTCAGTCCATCATGCCCATTATTTGATTATGAAGGGTGTACCCCGTGTCAGACTGAGTCAATTCCTTAACCCCTGTTGCACTCTCTGCATGGTGGTCGAATCTGGGCTCAGGTTGACCAGGTTATCCACAAGGGAAAATACAACATTTCAAATAATTATACAGACCTGGATATTTTGAACTTGCATGTACGACCAATGATCATAATTTAAAAGAGGACATAAAATTATACATAAGTATAATTTTATTCGAGTAGAAATGCATTCAATTAAATGACTAATATATATATCACTATTAAATTTTAACAATATTAAATATTAAACTATTCATGTGATATAATCATTTAAATCCTACTTAACATTAATAATCTTGATCATAATTAATACTTAACAAATAATAAAATAATTATCAACTTATACACAAATATTTACTTTCATTATGCTATTTAGGTTCGACACTAGTGATTAGTACTCGACTATAGTTTAATATCCCATTTTCTATATTACTAATTCGTTATTAAAATAATCACTTTATTTACCTAATAATAAATTTAATATTTTAAAGGGAAAATCTTTATTTTATTAATTACTTATCACTATCCGAGTTAATTTAATCACTTGTTCTGTGCCGATTAATTATCAACCGTTTATCATTACCGTATTTTTATTACTTATGTCCACATCAATTTTGTCCATTAATTAATTAGTTTAGTAACTTTAACCCATAACCCATTAAAATAATTATCTTTAATGACTTATTACGAGTTCATATTATTTTTAACTAATCTGTATCGAGTCAACCAGTATTTACAAATTTGCTACCGCCCTTCTTCTTCGTCTTCTTCTTCTTCCCGTCACCATTTTTCTCTGCACCGAAACCAGACCTTGGCACCACCACTGGTCACGTCCTTCTTCAATTCCCCAGCAACCTAATTGAACAACCATATAAACATCCCAACAAGCATCAACAACAAGATAAAATCAGCACGCTAGGAGGCCTCTTGTGCGTGATTGACAGCAGCAAACCAAGACGACCATGTTCCGCGCCCAACTCCTGGCCTGTTCTTCTTCTGGCAGCCTCAAGACCCCTCATTTCTTGCACCTTGCTCCAATTCAGATGTTCCATGACCTCAAGCCGGCCTCAAAACAATAAGGATCAGCCACCTTTGGAGGTTGCATGGAGTATGGTCATTTCCCCCACTTCTGCACGTCGCTGCCATGAATTCCGGCGAGAAGGTCGTCCGTTGTGGACTGTTCCGGCGGCCTGAACTGCTGTTAGGGATACCATGATGCTGTCGACGAAGCACAACAGGTGTCTACTCCTCTGAACGTTCATTACAGCACCTATTGCAGCAGCACGTCGCCACTTGCATCACCCTTGCAACTCCGCCCCACACAGCTGCAATTCCACCACCCACCGGAAAACCAAGGACGTGGCCAGCCCTCCCTTCGCCCCAGCAACCAGAGGGGTCATCGGGGCTGTGAGGGGAAGCCTTGCAAACTTGTTTACAATTGCCCATTTCGCCAACAATTTGCACCCGTCGCCCATGGATGAGATTTCAGTTTTCCAATTTAGTTCTTTTCTTTCTTGTTTATTTGAGACTTTAGTTACATGATTAACAAGCTTACCACCACTTAAAAAGAATATGCATGTAAGAAAATTACGAAGAGGGAGATAGGAAGAATACCTAAGCAAGGAAGAAGACACGCCGGCAAGGAAGCGGAGAAGAGAATGCGAATGAAGGCTAGGGTGGAGGACATCCTTTATAAAATGAAATAACAGCTAGGGTTTGTGGAAACACACCAACACCTGTATTTTATTCCTTTAACTGGGTAACCGGGTAAAGAATAAAATATTTAACCGGGTAGACTTAACCGGGTAGAGAATATAATATAATTAATATTAATTCTCTAGCATTCGGTCCTTCCCTACGCGAGTCGAATATATTAAAAATTTTTTTTTCACAGTCTTCTCAAATGTCAAGTTATCATGATCCCTTGGGAATGGAACAGATGCTCACCAAATTCAAAACCTGCTTTAACTAACGCACCCTTGCTCAGGTTGCACTGTTGTCAATTTCCCGTTGTCTCACATCTCACTAAAAACATGAGAAAACTACATGTATGTAGGCCTGGGTATGGATTGTAATATAATAGGCCAAAGGCACCGTGATCTTGATTTGAGTTTTTGAAATCAAACTCAAAGGATCTCATCCTCGAGGGTTATTAAATTGGAAATTTCGTGCTACTCAAAGGCCTATGAGAATGAAATACAACAAATCCACCACTTGACACGTTTGATTACCTCTTAAAACAAAATATGATAGAGTAGCAAAGTCAATCTAGAAGTAAGTCCTAAACGGTCCTCCTGAAACTCCAATCGTGTCCACGCGCCTAGGCAGCAAGCTCAAACTCTATACCTACACATCAAAACTAAATGGCAATGCCCGCTATGATGCATTCACACATCCTATAGGACACACACATCAAGGCACACATCATATCAAATCACACGTCAATCCCTATAAAATTTTCTATGTTATGTTGTATTAGATTATTGATGCTTGCTTAATTTACTTAATTAGTTCCTTAGCATTCATTTTAATATAATTCAACCAGTCGATTCATTTTTAGTTACAATAAAAATATTTAACACATGAATCAACCAATCTTATTATGTTGTGCTAATAATTAACACTTTTAAGTTATTAAGTAAAAGATAATTATACCTCGCATCGTCGGTAATTGGCGATGATCGCTAGCTGCTGTATCGAGTCAGCCAGGGGTCAATCGGTTGTCCAGTTGGGAATTTCCTGGCCTTGGTAGTTGCCCTAAGTATGAGGGAAAGGTCGGGGCTCGAAGAGGCAGGGCTTTGGCAGCGAAGCTGAGTGTATGGCGGAAAATCAATGTCAGGACGGCCAGTGCTAGGGTGTTGCTCCAGTGCGTCTTGGTGGCCAGCCATCAACTGGGAAGGTTGGGGGTCTGCTCAGGGAAGCTCAACAGAGGAGGTAGCGACGATCGGTGTCAGTGCGGTGGCTAGAGGGGGCATTGAAGGTGACGACGGGGTGGTAATCGAGTGGTATCGGGGTTTAGGGGAGGAAGGTTCGTGATGAAGGTTGGGTGGCAATCTAGTAAATAACAGTTGACTCAACTCCGACTCGAGTAAAAAATAATAACTAACTCGTAAAAAATCTTTAAAAAGTTCAAAAATATAGGAAAAATCCTATAAAAAATAATATACGCCATAACATCACAATGACATGTTCTATAACTACACCCACCCAAACTGCTATATAATGCATCCTAATGCGTAATTCGGCATAAAAATAATTATACGATCAAATGCATAAAAGAAATAACTACATATTGTCATATACTCTCATAATTTATTTCTCATCATCTTTCTGATGTTTTCATCATTTATTCGGGTAAACTCGACCCTCATCGTTCATAACGTACAGCTGGTCTCGATTCTAAACACGGATCATGAAACTAACTCAACTCAAACCGACCGTTGAACAGATTGGTTCGCTATTGTAAAACTCTGACTCAAGTCACGAGTTTTACGTCCTTCCAAGTTGCTAGTGTGATAATGTGGCAATTTCTGCTGATGTTGCTGCCTATGCTTGACATTTTTTATCCTGAGTAGCCTATGCCTTTCTTGTCATTGCTGCCATGCTTCTTCTTTTGTTCGGCCTGTGTTGGGCCTCTCTCGTCCTGAGCTGTCATATACTAGGTAAGCTATCGCATACTCTAGGGTAATTCTAGGTACTAGTCTGACCTACATTTGGGAGAACTATATTAGTTACATGGTATGCTAACTGACACCTACCTACATCTCTCTGATCCTCATCTATGTGAAAGGTCGCCTACGTGTACTCTTGGGCACTCTACTCCAGATCTTACTAATGAACTAAGTTATCCTATGGATCCTGTAACTATCTGGTGAAGAATGGTCATAGGCACGGGTGTCTTATAGGAGGACTCCTATACGAACTAGGTCACACTCCTGGTATAGAAAACTAGGTCGCGCACCAGATCCTACCTGACTCAATCCTAAATCAAATACCTCACTTCCCTTAAGGGAACAACGACAATTATTATGGACCTACTACATGCTATGACTTGAGTAATTATCTGTACTACCACTATGGCTATCAGATTCATAGGAGTTGTCTAAAGCTGTAACACCCCAATTTTGGATCACTTATGAACCAAATCAGAAATGTTGCGATTGAGTCAAGTCATGTTTAAAGTTGTCGGTTAGTACGACTCGATTGATAAAATAGATCAAAACAACCTTCTTGGTGTCATGAGAATGGAAGACACTGTTAAATACACGACAAAACACTTCGAACATATATAAAAATAAGAAAGTAAATAATTGCGCTAAGCTCAAGTGTGTGTAGTGTTTATCTATCCTCCCACGAAAGTCAACTCAAGATTGCAAAACCAACATATAGTATATGAAAATTGTCAATAAGGAATGTACTGGTCCAAAAAATAAATATTACAAACTGGCAAATGGGTATTCCATTACCCACGAAAACTTATAAAACTTCAAGATTGCCTCACACTAGGTGGTAAGCAAACATACTTAATCAAACACCAATTCCCATGCATGGCTCATAATCATATTCATACATACAACATTTATGCCTTCACATCTTCCAGATCACCTGCCACAGTACTCGAGTGGCCAAAGGAACAATTAAGTTAGTGCCACAAATTCCAGAAATGTGCTTCATTATATAGTACCCTCATACACCGCACTACGTCAAGGTTTGAAGGAGTACTAGTGTGGTTCATACTTATCTCCATACCACTCATTCTTTTATTCGTGAAATCCTTAAAAATGCACGTACTTATATAATAGGCTTAGGGAAGAGGCTTGTATCATACATTTCTGGAGCTTCAGTTTGAAAACCAACATGGGATCTTGTCCTTGTTGTTTTATTAAACATGCATAGAAAATACAGTTAAATGACCCGACATAGGGGGAGTGGAATAAAACGCCGCTGATGCCATCCTACGTATAAAACACGAAGAAACTCAACATGCAAAGAGTCAAGGAGAGAGTGAGAGTCCTATGGACTTGTAGTCCAAGCTCCAAGCACATTGACACGTCTACGGCGAGCTCAGACTCCGTAACCTACATCCATACCCATTGCTAAGTAAAATATTACATCTCTATATGATGCATGCTCATGGTGTGCTCCTGTATCATTAATATGTCCTAATAAAGAACACAATGTTAATGAGCCTACAATTAAACACCTGGCACATAAATCGATACATAATAATAATAAATAACAAATAAATACACTCATAGATAATTAGGTAAATAATAAATACATGAACATAAATAATACTCCAATTAGAAAATAATAACATAATTAAACTATATAAATAAACGACTAAACAAGAGTAATACCATATATAGTCATGTTAGTAAACATATAAATAATTAAATATACAATCAAATAATTAATTAAATAAATCATATGTAAATAAATAATTAAATGACTCATATTAATTAATCATGAAGAATAATGATGTAAATATCAAATATACGAGCATGCGACAAAATACGTATAAATAATAATACAAGTAAGAAAAAAGTAATAATCAACCAATTAAATAAATAAAATAAGATAAACATGAACAAAAATAATATCAATGAATAAATAAATTATTAGTAACAATAATTAGTCACATAATCAGTCTCCATAGTCAACAAATATATAAATAACAAGAAATAAATAATCATGAATAAATAAATAAAATAATTAATAAATAATGAAAAATACTCGTAACATGAAAACATGCTAAACAATGTGACTTTCCCTGTAAACTAATGTAGGGGTTCGTGAATTACCAAAACGGTTAAAAAAACAACCCAAAACGGGCTGAACTAGACCAAACCAAGCTGGGCCAAATCGAGTTGCGCCAAGTCAACTATGTCTGGGTTAAATAAACTGTTGGGCTAGGTCGGCTAGGCTGGTCTGGACTGATGGATATGGACAGAGGCTCGGACTGGCAGACTCAAACACGACCAGCCAGACACAAACGCGGGCAGGCAGACACAAACGCGGGCATGTGGTCACGAGCGTGGGCAGGTGGACGTGAACATTGGCGTGTGTTGGTCGTCGGAAAATGCCATTGGTCGGGATCGACAGCCCATGCAACAAGGAGTGTGTTGGTGGTGTCCGGCCACTGGCTGGTCGGAAAACAGCTGGGAAAGGGGCAGGACCACCACGGGTGAAGCGGCATCTCTTGCTGCCATTGCGGCCATGGTGGTGGTCGTGGGTTGTCTTAAAATGGTGTTCTCAACAAGATGAAGCTGTGTGGGTGGTCAGATTGGCATGTGGTGGCTCGCCGACGCCGAAAAACAGCCCTAATGGTGGTGATGGCGGCGTAGACGGGTTCCACAAACTCCCTCACTGGTGGCGATTGTGGCAGAGACAGTGGTCGTGAGTGGTATGAATGGAAAGCTAGCCACAAGGAAGTCATAGGGATGCTAGTCAAGTTGCCGGGGGTGAGGCGGAGACTCGCTAGCAGAGAGCCTAAGTGGTGGCTGTACTATGGGTGTAAAGTTATGAAAATGTAGGAAGGTCGCTGAAAATAAAAGGAAGAATGCTAGGGTGGACAGCTCAGATCTTGCCACATTGCACGATCTAAACGTCCGACAGCTCATGGTCTAGTAGGACCCACCTATGCGTGTATGCAATATACATATGGACGGAAAGCTTGGATCCAGACCGTCCAAACTCGAAATTGACTCGAGTCATAAAACTGACTCTATAGACAGGAATCGAGGCAATAAGGTGAAATGGGCCTCAAACCCTAAAGGCTGCTAAAGGCCCACAAGGGCAAAATCGAAATCAAGATGGGCCCATAGGGGCACAATCGAGTGATCCAAAATTCCTATGCTACATTCAAATGAAATACCAAAAATCTCAAACAACTACTAAAGGCTGCGATGCCTAGATCTAGGCCTAAAACCCCGGCTAACCCATAGAAATCATATGTACACCTCATGTAAATACTACTAACTCATGTTCATTGTATCATAACTGAAACTATCATATGCATGTTGGGCATACTCAGTGTAAAGACCGTGGGAAAAAAAATTTAGATGCGGACGCGGTCTGGGAAGGACTGAACGTGTTATATTCTTTACCCGGTTAATTCTACCCGATTAATTATTACCCATTTTATTATTTACTTGGTTACCCGGTTAAGTGAAATAGAGTGTTTTTACATACCCTAGCCATCATTTGATTCTATTTTATGAAGGGTGTCCTCCACCCAAGCCTTCATTCTCATTTTCTTCTCCTCTTCCTTGTCAAAGCGAGCATCCTCCTTGTTTTGGGTATTTTCCCTATCTTCTTTTCTTTTTCTTTCTTCCATTGGCAAGCACATAGAGTTCATGTTTAAAAATCACTGTTAATTTATTTGTTGTTGTTGGTGGATATCATGATCTGTTTAATAAAAGTTGATTTTAATGTTGTAAATTGTCATAAAAAAATTACATTAATTTGAATTGATAGTCGTGAGGATTAAGGTTTTAATTCAATAAGAAAATAAATTAATTTTTACATGACTGAGATCCATGGCCGATGAGTTCCCCTGTTCAGCGAGATGGGCAAGCATAGGCATAGCTTTGTCGGGAATCGTTGGCGACGGCCGTTCCAACGTTGGAAGATAATCCTACTCTCTTCGTCGATCAGTGTATGGTCAATCTCAAGTGCGTCGATGCCGGCCTGGGGTGGTAAATGGCCAAAAGCAGAAGATGACGGTAAAAATAGAGGCGACGGCATGGGTGAAGAAATCTGGCCGTCCTGGGTGGCGATGGGTTGCAATCTGGTTAGGAAAGGTCGATAGGGGGTAGAGGGTGTCGAGGTGACCACCCAATTGAGGTGGCAACGCTTGCTGGCAGTGGAATCAGCGATGTGAACGCGTCGCTGGTGTGGCAGTGCAGGCGTTGTGGCGGCTGGAAGGCGGCTGGAGTTGGTCGGGGCAACACTGCAATGGCATGGCAGGGCAGGGCGGCGATGATTGATGGTGGCTGTAGTCGGGAACAGAGAATGGCATCAGGGAAGGAGAAGAAGAAGAAAATTCCCTTGGGTGGCAAACTTGTAAATAATGCTTGACTCGACACAGCTCGAGCTAAATAATAATACCAACTTGAAATAAATCTTTAAAAATAATCATTTTAATTGGTTATTAAACTATAGTCGGGTAACAATCACAAACGTTGAACCTAAATAGTATAATGAAAATAAATAAAGTTCGAAACTTTATTGAGTCGAATAATTTAAAATAATTGTACTAATAATATTTATGAATTAAAATAACACAAATTATTCTAAATAATTTAATCGAACAATTTAATTAATTAAATTGCTATAAAAAATATATGTGACTAAAAAAATATAATCGTAATTTAAATCATCAAGATCGGGGTTAAGTAATTACCACCGCAAAGGGAAATTAAATACTTGTTTATTAGTTAATAATTATTTCATCAATTGTTAAATATTAATTATGATTTAGACAATTAATTTAAAATGTAAAGTATGACTAAAATTATTATATCACATGATTAATTAATTATCTCACAAGATTTGTTGAGAATTTAATATCTAATATTTTTGAATTGTTACATGTTATGTTGTCAAAAATTGATTTATATATATATATATATAACATTTAGCTACATCCATTCCTACTCGAATAAAATTATACTTATGTATAATTTTATATTCTCGTTCAGATTAGGATCGTTGGTCGCAGCTGCGAGTTCAAAATATTCAGGTGCGTGTAATTATTTGAAATGTTATATTTTTCCAAGCTGGTAACCTTTATTGACACTAAGCTCAAAATGAACTGGGAGATAATGACTAATCTCATAATGACCTGGGAGACCACCTAATCTCGGAATGAACTAGGAGATAATGAATAATCTCAGAATGAACTGGGAGACGATTTCTAATATCGGAATGAACTGGGAGAAAATGACTAATCTCAAAATGAACTGGGAGACGATTTCTAATCTTAGAATAAATGGGGAATGATGACTAATCTTAGAATGAACTGGAAGACGATTTCTAATCTCAGAATGAATGGGAGATGAAGACTAATCTTAGAATGAACTGGGAGACAATTTCTAATCTCAGAATGAACTGGGAGATAAAGTCGAATCTTAGAATGACTTGGGAGACCACCTAAAAATCTCAGAATGAACTAGGAGAAAATTTCTAATCTCAGAATGACCAAAGAGATAATTACTAATCTCAGAATGACCTGAGAGACTTTTACAAATCTCAGAATGACCTGAGAGACAATTACTAATCTCAAAATGACTTGAGAGATAATTACTAAAAGACTTGTAAAACGATAATAATGACGGGTGAAATGATAATAGGGATTTTATTGACTTGTATCATTTAATTATGGGGCATGGTAGTTTTATCACTAACGCTGAATTGCCTCTGCAGGTGAGCAGCTTTGGACTGGAGAATAGAAGTGTGGTTGGTGGTTCTTTTACCAACATAGGTATGGTGAATCGATAATAAAGTTGGACTTCCTTATTATTTTCTTGTGTAATAAATGTGGGTATGGGAAACGGTCTCAGACTGTGGGACGGTTATTTTATATATTGTCATATGCATCAGAACTTATTTTTACAATCTATGAATTTCAGACTTAATTGCAGCATTAAAATTCATGTCTAGAATGATTATGTTAATACATGTTATGTTTACATTATTACATATTTTAGGTAACACCCGGTCCGGTTTGAGCTGGTCGTTACAGATGATATCAGAGCCCGATTTCCCAAAAGCTGTAATTTACGACTCAAGTACCTTGTTGAAAAGTCTAATAATTATCTTTTACCACTGTGTTGTATTTTGACTTAACAAATTCATTAGCTACTAACAAACCTAAGTCATAACTGAAAGGGAACATATTAATGAGCCATGATGGTTCGATGTTTCAGATGGCAGGCACACGTAGACCGTCAAACTGATCTACGTAGTCAAATTCGAACACAATGAATGTATTGGCCCAAATCCTGACGGCCATACAGGGACTAGCGCAGGCTTAAGAAAATACAAATTTTGTGGTTCAAAATATTGTTCAGCGATTACCGGGAGTGGTAGCAGGGAATGAAGCCTCAAACTTGGCAGCTGGTCCCAAAATCACCCCAAATGGTGGTAAGGGGCGTGCCCAAGGGTGAGCAGCAGTGAGTCCCAGAATCACCCCAAATGGTGGTCAGGGAGTGCCCAAGGGGGGCAGCGTTAGTAGACCCGAGTGAGCGAGGGGAGCGTCCAAACCTAGTGCCACCGGTAGTTTGACAAGTGGTGCTGCCAGAGGTTGATGATAGGGACCGCCACACTGTGGAAAAATTCAGGAAGAATGGAGCTGAACTTTTTGTCAGAGGGATCAATCCAATGAAGGCGAAGAGCTGGATTGACATTATTGAAGAAAAGTTTTTAAGGCTTTGTCTATGCCCCCCGCCATCAAGTGGGGTTGATAACATGTTTGCTTTAGGAGGAAGCATCTTACTGGTGGAAATTCATGGGAAAAAACTACATTCCATCGATGTGAGATTTCCTCCATCACATGGGTAGAATATGTGACAGCTATCCTAACCAAGCAACTCAACTGTCCATTGTTTGGTGAGGGTTGTAAATCCTTTTTTGCTAACTTAGTTGGGTCTGAGTCAAAACCCAAAGAGTTGTCCATGATTCCTATGGTAGTAGAGTTTCCCAATGTATTCCAAGAAGAACTTCCAGGATTACCTCCTAAGCGGGCAGTAGAGTTTGCCATTAACTTAGCACCTGGAACAACAACCATTTCTAAAGCACCATACCGCATGGCTCCAGCAGAACTCAAGGACTTGAAGAGTCAACTAGAGGAGTAGTTGCAGGTAGGTTTCATCTAACCAAGTACTTCACTTTGGGGAGCCCCTGTGCTTTATGTGAAGAAGAAAGATGGATCACTTCGGCTGAGTATTGACTATCGAAAAATCAATCAAGTGACAGTCAAGAATCGGTATCCCTTACTGAGGATTGATGACTTGTTTGATCAGCTAAAAATAGCTGGAATATTTTCTAAGATAGACTTGCAGTCTGGTTATCACCAGTTGTGAGTAAAGGAGTCATATACACAAAAAACGTCTTTTTGAACTCGGTATGGACATTTTGAATTTCTAGTTTTGACTTTTGGTCTAACAAATGCACCAGCGGCCTTTATGTCACTCATGAACACAGTATTCCACGCATACCTAGACAAGTTTATTATTGTGTTCGTGGACGACATTATGGTTCATTCAAATAACGAAGAAAAGCATGTGAAGCATCTGTCCTTTACTCTTCAAGTTCTGAGAGAAAATCAACTGTTCGTCAAGCTCTCAAAGTGTGACTTCTCGTTGACGGAGGTAAATTTCCTCGGCCATATTACCTCGAACTGCAGTGAATCCATCAAAAGTGAAAGTAGTCACTAATTGGCGCAAACTAAGTCAGTCACTGATATCAGAAGCTTCCTTGGTTTAGCGGGTTACTACAGGAAATTCATTAAAGATTTTCCTTAGTAGCATCGCCGATGACCAAACTCACAAGGAAGAGAGCCAAGTTTGAATGGAGTAGTAAGTGGTAGGAGAGTTTTCAGTCTTTAAAGAAGAGTCTAACAATTGCACCAGTCTTGACACTGCCAAATGGTAATGAAGTTAAGGTGGTGGCCTAAGGCTCTCGTCAATTGAAGATTCATGATCAAAATTATGCAACCCATGACTTGGAATTGGTGGCAGTGGTTTTTGCCCTTAAGATTTGGAGACACTACTTGTATGGAGCCCAGTTCGAACTGGTGGTAGTGGTTTTATGCAACCCCTGACCACTAGAGTTTGAAGTATATCTTCACCCAGGATGATCTTAACCTTCGACAGAGGTAGTGGATAGAATATTTGAAGGACTACGACTTCCAAATGATGTACCATCTAGGGAAAGCGAATGTGGTAGCCGACATGTTGAGTCGGAAGGGCAAAGTGGATAAAAGTCAATAGCTGGCTAGACTTTGGGCCATGTTAGCAGAAGTGGTAGTTATCAACCCGGTGGAGCAACTAACAGGCTTACTGGCAAACTTGGTTGTTTCCAATGATTTAGTTTATCGCGTTAAGCTAGCACAAATGGGTGATGAAGAGCTGAATGAAATACTGGACAGGATTTCTGACATTGTAGCTAATTCTAGTAGTGTGATCAAATTTACAGGAAGTTTGTGTGTACCCAAGGATGATGCACTAAGACGGAATATCTTGGACGAGGCTCATTGCCCAAAGTTCTCGATACACCCTGGAGTTACTTAAATGTATCAGGATTTAAAGTGAACCTACTGGTGGATTGGGATGAAGAGGGATGTTGTAGATTTTATCTCAAAGTATCAGATTTGCCAACATATCAAACCCCAACATCAACTACCTGGAGGACTATTGCAACCTTTAGAAATACAACCCTGAAAATGGGAGTGTGTCACATGCGATTTTATTGCAAAGCTCCCAAGGACTAAAAGAAGCATGACTCCATATGTGTAGTTGTAGACCGACTAACTAAAGTAGCTCACTTGATCCCCACGAAATCAATGAGGATGGCGGAATACCTGGCAGGATTGTATGTTGACAATATTGTCAAATTGCATGGGATTCCAAATGAGATAGTCTCCGACCGCGATCCCCTATTCACCTCACCTTTCTGGGAAGTTTTCCAAAAAGCCATGGGAACTCAAATCAAGCTGAGTACGACATATCATCCCCAAACTGATGGGCAGAGTGAGAGAACTATTCAAACATTGGAAGATTTGCTAAGAGCTTGCATTCTTGACTGGGGGGTGACTAGGAGAAACACTTAGCCTTGGCTGAATTCACCTACAATAACTCTTACCAAGCCAGTATAGGGATGGCACCATTTGAAGCCTAATATGGAAGGCCTTGCAGATCTCCATCGAGCTGGCTGGAGTCTACCGTGGTAGTTATAGTCGGACCAAAGATGGTGAGGGAAGCAACTTAGAGTTACAATCAGATTTAACGTACGAGGAAAAGCCGATACGCATCCTGGCAAAAGAAATAAAGACACTCAGGAACAAGGAAATTCCTTTAGTAAAAGTATTGTGGAAAAATCAAGGGTCCGAGGAAGCTACATGGGAGACTGAATAAGAAATGAAAAGGAAATACCCTAGCCTTTTTGTGGCATAAGAGTTTTATATTTGTAGTAGCATGAACTGATCTCGAAGAAATAAATAAAATTAATCAAGATTGTTGGTGGATATCATGATCTGTTTAATAACAGTTGATTTTAATGCTCTAAATTGTTATAAAAAAAATAACATTAATCTTAATTGATAATTGTGAGGATTATGCTTTTAAAATAATAAGTAAACAAATTAATTTTTACACGACTGAGATCCATGGCTGACGAGTTCCCCTATTTGCCAATATGGGCAAGCACAGGAAAAGCTTTGTCAGGAATCGGTGTCGACGGTCGTTCCGACGTCGGAAGATGATCGTACTCTCTTCGTCGATCAGTGAATGGTCGATCTCATGTGTGTGGATGCCGGCCTGGGGTGGTAAATGGCCAAAAATAGAGGTGACGGCAGTGGGTTAAAAAATCTGGCCGTCCTGGGTGGCGATGGGTTCCAATCTGGATGGGAAAGGTCGATAGGAGGTAGAGTGTGTCGAGGCGACCACCCAATTGAGGCGGAAATGCTCGCCAGCGGTGGAATCGGCAATGCGAATGCATCACTGGTGTGGCGGTGTAGGTGTCGCGGTAGCTGGAAGGCAGCCAGAGTTCGTCACGACGCCGTAACAGCATGGCAGGGCGGGGCAGTGACGATTGACGGCAGCCAGAGACGATTGTCAGCGGCGGCAAAAGGGTGGCTGCAGTCGGGAACAGAGAATGGAGTCGGCGAAGGAGAAGAATAAGAAAATTGCCTTGGGTGGCAAACTTGTAAATAATGATTGACTCGACACAGCTCGAGTTAAATAATAATATCAACTTGTAATAAATCTTTTAAAATAATCATTTTAATGGGTTATTAAACTATATTTTGGTAACAACCACAAACGTCAAACCTAAATAGTATAATGAAAATAAATAAAGTTTGAAACTTTATTGAGTCGAATAATTTAAAATAATTGTACTAATAATATTTGTGAATTAAAATAACACAAATTATTATAAATAATTTAATTGAACAACTTAATTAATTAAATTGCTATAAATAATATTAGTGTTTAAAAAATTATAACTGTAAATTAAATCATTAAGATCGGGGTTAAGTAATTATCACCGCAAAGGAAAATTAAATACGTGTTTATCAGTTAATAATTATTTCATCAATTGTTAAATATTAATTATGATTTAGATAATTAATTTAAAATGTAAAGTAGGGCTTAAATGATTATATCACATGAATAATTAATTATCTCACCAGATTTGTTGCGAATTTAATATCTACTATTTTTGAATTGTTACATGTTATGTTGCCAAAAATTTTAATATATATATATATATATATTAGACATTTAGCTGCATGCATTCCTACTCGAATAAAATTATATTTATGTATAATTTTATGTTCTAATTTAGATTAGGATCGTTGGTCGTAATTGCGAATTCAAAATATCCAGGTCTGTATAATTATTTGAAAGGTTATATTTTTTCAAGCTAATAACCTTTGTCGGCACTAATCTCAGAATGAACTAGGTGATAATGACTAATCTCAGAATGACATGGGAGACCACCGAATATTAGAATGAACTGGGAGACGATATCTAATCTCAGAAAGAATTGGGAGATGATTTCTAATCTCAGAATGAACTAGGAGATAATGACTAATCTTAGAATGAATTGGGAGATGATTTCTAATTTCAAAATGAACTGGTAGACGATTTTTAATCTTAGAATGAACTGGGAGATAATGACTAATCTCAGAATGACCTTGGAGAACACCTAAATCTCAGAATGAACTGTGAGAAAACTTCGAATCTTAGAACAACATCAGAGACAATTACTAATCTCAGAATGACCTGAGAGACTTTTACAAATCTCAGAATTACCTAAGAAACAATTATTAATCTCTAGATGCCCTGAGAGATAATTACTAAAGGACTTGTAAAACGATAATAAAGATGGGTGAAATGATAATAGGGATTTTATTGACTTATTTCATTTAATTATGTGGCTTGGTGGTTTTATCCCTTACGCGGAATTGCCTTCGCAGGTGAGCAACTTTGGATTGAAGAATGGAAGTGTGGTTGGTGATTCTTTTACCAACCTATGTATGGTGAATCGATAATAAAGTTGGACTTCCTTATTATTTTCTTTTGTAATAAATGTGGCTATGGGAAAATGTCTGAGACTGTGGGACGGTTATTTTATATATTGCCATATGCATCAGAACTTATTTTTACGCTCTATGAATTTAGACATAATTGCAGTATTAAAATTCATGTTCTGGAATTATTATGTTATTGCATGTTACGTTTACATTATTACATATTTTAGGTAACACCTGGTCCGGTTCGAGCAGGTCATTACACTCAGCCTCAATAACATGCTCATATGGCCATCTAGGCCTCATATAATAATATTCTTAAAATTGTTCAAGCTCAAGCTCGCTTGGATCGACTTGAGACTGGCCCGAACCGGGTAACCTATATGCAGGTAAAACCCTAACCCAAAACTGGAGTCTTATAGAAGCTCTCTGTGTACTATTCAATTTCTACTCATCCTACTATTTGGGTAAACTGGTGATCAAAGCACAATGCTATGGTTATAGGCAAGAACTGAGTCATATTCTCTCTATCACTGGCCCCATCTTGATGGGGATTACACTAGTGGTCCTTTGCTACCTATCTGGCATGTGTGCCCCGGTTGTCTCACTCCTATCACGGGCATATCTTCCTTGCTACTTATCCTCATCCATTGTTATCTTCTGGAGGTGGTCTATCTATGTCATCTACCTATGCTTCACATACTTCTGATCAAATCTTATCGTCCATCCTCATGCAACTACTTGGTAGAGAACCTACAAACAAAGATAATAAACAAGAAACATACCAACTAGCTTAACTTGGACAAGTCTTTGCACACATATCACCTGTAACCATATCTTTTCCAACTTAATCAACTGAGAGTGGCTCTAATACCAATCTGTAAGACCTCAAATCTGGCTCACTCACAAACCAAACTAGATTGCTACAAGGCACCTAATTAAGTCTTCTAACCCAAACCTGACCCGAATAGATCAACTCTCGGTGTCTTAAGATTGAAGATAACATCGTTATGCATGCATGAGATGCAAGAAATCCTAACAGGATACTATGTGAATGACATGACAAGCAATTCACACTCAAAGACGATCATGTCAAAATTAATAAAATTTATAAAACCAAACGGATGGTGTTTCCGCTAAAAGCGCAATAAAGGGCCAACCTGTCAAAATAACAATATATAAATATATATATGCATCACACATAACACAAAACATTCATTTCAGAACATAACAACGTCATATCAACACAATTATAATCATAAATTGGGTCTCGACCGTTTTGTTCATTTCATCTATCATGCTTATCATATTCACAATATAATGTTCATAAATTAGGTCTTGACCCATATGTATATTTCATTGTTCACTCATTTGAACATCAAACATTGCATCATTAACTAATACATCATAATCAAAACATAATAGTCCAAGATATCGTGCTAGGTTGATGTGTGTGCACATAGCAATACTACACCTACATCCAAGCTAGCAGATCAAACCCATGCTCCTTACTGATATATATAATTGAAAACCGTTAGTAACAAGTGTTATTGATAAAAAAATAGATACTGCAAGCTAACAAATTAGAGCTGACACTCATTTTGAAGAAAAAACATATATAACTTCTACTAACTGGTCCACTAAAGCCTCTGTTGTTATTTTCTCATTTTCTTTTTCTGTCCCTTGGGACTACCTATATATCCTAAGCCCTCTCCTTTCCTCAATATATCTCCTGGCCATGAGCACGATGCTGAGTACTCTCAGGCAACTACCTTCAACACCCTTTAAACCATATGTCTGGGCATGTGTTGTACTAAATAGTACCCGTAAACCTCCTTGTTTTTCTAGGTGTGTGGAAACTCAAAAGGCGTAGTTGTCAGCATCCCTTGGGAATGGAACAACCCTCTCAATAATCCATAGCTCACTGAGGCTGACACATTCAACTGCTCATGGTACGTGCGAGTCAATTTTATCTTCTCTTGTCTCACTAAAAATACGATAAATTTATACATAGGTTTGGGAAGTGATTTAATAATGTAGGCCAAAAGGCAACTTGCAGTGGATCTTTATTTCAAAATTAGTCTCAATGGATCTCATCATCGAGGGTTATTAATCTGAAAAATGATTTGATTAAATGGACCGAGTTAAGTAGGATCGAATATAACACCATTTAACCTATCCTGCAATCAATAAAATTAATCACAATAGAATAAGTGATAAACTAGGGGTGAGTCCTAAATTGACTTTGTAGAACCTCCAATCGAGGCCACGTTCCTAGTTTGCTAGCTCCTACTCTTTTTCTACACATCACAGCTAAATGCCAATGCCTAATTCTAAGTATATGATGCATGAATGTAATGAATAACTATATAAGATTACAATCAATCAAAGAAAGAACATAACATGACATATGAAATCGAAAAATAAAAATTGTTTCTAACATAACTTGAGTACTCCCAATAACTTACCTCTAACCATGAAAACCAAAGTCCTTATTATTTCTTTTGTAAGATCCTTCAACTTAGTCTCACATCTAATACCTACTATGGTAAGATCTTGTTTATAAGTGGGAATTGACTATAGATCTTTAACTTGGTTAACCACTTCCAAAGAGATGACTTAGCCCATTATGATGCATTTTGGGCGGTTATTACAAATGATATTAGAGCCAAGTTTTCTTAGATCCCTCAACTAAGTCACACATTTAATACCTACTGATATAAGATCTCATTTATAAGTGAGAATTGACTATAGATATTTTACTTGGTTAACCACTTTTGAAGAAATGACTTAGCCCATTAGTTTGCGCTTTGGCCTGAGTCATTACAAATAGTATTAGAGCTTCCTCGTTCTGTGTTATGTGGTGTGCTAGGCTAGGGATGTTGGCTAAGCTGCTGGTTTCGGGCCAAAGAAGGTCATGGGCTTAGCTAGCAATGGGCCAAGTGTCGGAATTTTGGGTACAAAATTTCTTAAGGTGGGTAAATTGTGAAATCCCTCAACTTAATTCCACATCTAATACCTACTAGGGTAAGATCCTATTTGTAACAAACTGCCTTAGCCAGTCGTGGGTTACCCAAAAATAAGAAGGATAATGTAGCGAAAATGATTAATCATAAAATAAATCATGCTAAATTAAATATAACATGCAACAATAACATAAGATAAACTAACTATGCAAAGTCTCACAAGATCCAAACTATTTCCCATAGTCACAATTTAACTCAAATAATATAAAGAGGATGTCCAATTTTATTCATCATTTCTTCCAACCTAGGTTGGTAATGGAACTACCAACCACACCCTTAACCATCATTCTGAAGTTCCTCACCTGTGGTCACAAAATCACGTTAGTGATAAAACTACTAAGTCGTATAATTACATGAAACATGTCAATATATTCCATATCATTATTTATTATGTATTTTAGTGATTATGAGTCTATGTCGAGCTCTAATTATGCCAGAGGGGGCCGCCCCATCCAACTACAATCCCATGTATGGACACACATGTTACATCATCCACGACCTGTAGTTTTCGCTATTTGTAATTGACTCACCCTCTCGGTATCACAAGTGCATAATGGGTTGTCTTGCGCCATTCCACCCTGTCACCCCTTTCGGCATGGGGGCAGGTATTTTATCTTTCAAATAATGTTAAAGGTATGGCCCCATGTCGGACTGCGTCAATTCTTTGACCCTGGTACTACATGGTCGTTGAATCTGGGGTCAGGCTGACTGGAGCTGCCAAAAAGGAATATACAATATTTCAAGTAGTTATATGGACCTCAATTGCAACACAGTTGAATTGATGTGTGAGCATCAAAAGCAGACTCTAGTCTAAAGAAAACAACTAAATTAGATCCTACTCAACTAGATCTAAATGAATGCCATGAATGTGACATGCAATACACACACCCAAGAAAAGCAATGAATTTATAAAAGTTAATTAATAATAAATCATATATAATAGCGAAAAAAACATTAAAATAGGTAAACCAATGATAATTCCTCAAATGATTAAAATATACTAATATTTAAACTTACTATATTCTAGCTCATGAATTAATATCTAGTTTATGCCTCTTCAACCATATTATAAGTAATTAGAATTGTAAGTCACTAAATAACTTATTAATTCAGCCAAAAATAAATATAATCATTTATACAATTAGTAAAATTAATTTATCATTCTTATAGCAAAGAATAATTATAAGTTTGATAAATTAACATGATACAAAACTAATGCCTTAAGTGTTGAACAACAATTTGAAAGTTTGATACCCATATAATGGTTGTAGTTTAAATATAATAAAATGAAGCAACTAATATCACAACAATTAATTTAAACTGTACATTGTATAAGACGTTATATTTAATCAAGTATTATATCATTTCCAAATAAACCTCTTGTCTTAATTTATAACGTTAATATTGATCTATATAGCCTAAAATCAAAAAGAGAAATATTAACTGGTTAATTAATAGCAAACCTGGATCAGTTACATCCAAAAAATGTAACGAGTACTATAATGTCATTATCAACTTACATAATTTTGCTTGCACCTAATATAATTTTTCTCTCATATGTACTCATATTAACCTATTGACCAGGCACATAGAAAAACACAAACCAAACCATACAACTAGTTGGTTGATTTATTTTTAATTTTTATCATGCATGAAGATCTAGAAGTCAACAAGCAAAAATGATGGAAAGCGATAATTAATTATATTATAATTAGATATTACTAATTTATTAAATATAAATGTAATAAATGAAATGGAATTACTGTAGTCAATATTCAATTTAATACAAATATTAATTTACATACAACACAAATCATGAAATCTTAAAACTATAAAAAAAACAACGATCTCAACTAATAATTAAAAGTAAAAAGGAGAACACCAGAAACAACCAACAAGGTGATATGCACCATGATGAAGAAATAAACAAGGAGGAAAATAAATAAAGAAGTATGGAGGAAGAAGAAGAAAATGAAGAGAGTATCGATTAGGAGGAAAAGAAGCAGATGGGGAGAGGAAGGACACTAATGATGGCCTACCTAGCATCCAAACCCCTTCCCACGATCCTCTCTATTTAATGATTGAGGGTGATCTCAGATAACCACCACAATAATAAAATCTCTCATAATATACAAAAAATCTGATCCCTAAAAGATCTCCCCCTATCCATATCCAAGATATACGCATGATCATCTCACCTATCTTCATTGTGAGATCCCTCAACTTAGTCCCACATCTAATACCTACTGGGAGAAGATCCTGTTTATAAGTGGGAATGGACTAGAGATCTTTAACTTCTGGGGTACCCATTTTAAAGAAATGACTTAGCCCATTACGTTGCACTTTGGGTTGGGTCGTTACAAATGGTATCAGAGCCGACCTGGTTCTGTGTTAGATGGTGGGATGGACTAGGGACGTTGGCTAGGCTGCCGGTACTGGGCCAAAAAGGTCGTGGGCTGGGGTTAGCAACGGGCCAAGACTAGAAACGTTGGCTAGGCTGCCGGTCACGGGCCAAAAAGGACGTGGGCTGGGGCTAGCAACGGGCCAAGAATAGGCATTTCGGGGACGAAATTTCCTAAGGTGGGTGGATTGTGAGATCCTTCAACTTAGTCCTACATCTAATACCTACTGGGAGAAGATCATGTATATAAGTGGGAATGGACTAGAGATCTTTAACTTCCGGGGTACCCATTTTAAAGAAATGACTTAGCCCATTACGTTGCACTTTGGGCTGGGTCGTTACATTCATACCTCCTTATCTCTAACACACACACACACACACACACACACACACACACATATATATCTTTAGACTTGAATTTTACACTGCTTATAAGTAGGAATTGACTATAGATCTTTAAGGTGGTTAATCACTTTTGAAAAAATAAATAGGACCATTAGTTGTACTTTGGTCCGGGACATTACAAATGGTATCAGAGCTTTCTAGTTCCATGTTAGATTGTGGGTTGGACTAGGAACGTTGGCTAGGTTGCCAATCACAGGCCAAAGAAGGTCACGGGCTGGGTCTAGGAACGGGCCAGGTGTAGAAATTTCAAAGATGAAATTTCATAAGGTGGGTAGATTGTGAGATCTCTCAACTTTGTCCCACATCTAGTACCTACTCAGGTAAGATCCTATTTATAAGTAGGAAAAGACTATAGATCTTTAAACTTGGTTAACCACTTTTAAAGAGATGAGTTAGCCCATTGGTTAGGATACAGGTCACGGGCTAAAGAAGGTCATGACAAGTGGTATCAGATCCTCCTAATTCCATGTTAGATGGTAGCTGGACGAGGGACATTGGTTAGGATACAGGTCACGGGCTAAAGAAGGTCGTGAGCTGGGTCTAGCAATGGGCCAAATGTAGGAATTTTGGAGACAAAACTTCTTACGTTGGGTGGATTGTGAGATTCCTTAACTTAGTCCCACTTCTAATACCTACTGAGATAAGATCTTGTTTATAAATGCGAATTTACTATAGCTCTTTTACCTTGTTAGCCACCTTTGAAGAAATGACTTAGCCCATTAATTTGTGCTTTGGGCTAGGTCATTACATCTTTTTTACACACCAACCCAATAACTAGTGCATAATCACTAACTATGACATGAAAACATCTTCATTCACTATAATTACTCGCATCAGACTTCATTCTCAATTTATCATTACCAGTTCGTCAATAATCTCACCATGCTCACTATAATGGAATCCTAAACCATAAGCAATTACTAAAACCCACATACATTGAATTACCCTGAGACTTAAATCACTTTTAAATATATTCTTTATAGCTAGAATGATAACTACTTCCAAACCAAATCATGACAACAAAATAAGTAACTAGGAATAACTCTAACCCTTCTATAATCTTTAACATGATGTGTGAGCATTTACCTTGATAAGTAAAGAGTTAGGTTTCCAACTTGTCATTCAATTCTGATGTTGTTGATTAGTTATTATCAGTATTATGTTAACCTATTTAAATCTAATTCCATAATTTCATCCAAGAATCCCAATTCGAAACAATCCCTATGTTGTCATCTCAATTCCTAAATTTATCGTCCTCTCATATCAATCCTTATTCTGACTTAGCTTTTTAATTAAATAATTAATAAACCTATAGAATTATCACCCTAATACCTAACTTCACAATTATTTTAACATCATCAATATCATATTAAATTTCATAATCAAAAAGTCAGAATTATCATTAATCCTTATTAATTCCTAATAACATAAAGAAATTTATTAATTAGCCAATAACTATCACAAAATTTAAAAATTAACATATTTACAAAAGTACAAAAAAATCATGAAATTATGAATGATGTGTATATTGATCAAAATAAATAAAAAAACATGAAATTATGATAATTGTGTTACAGTGATTTGGACTTGAATCGGCGTCGACAGTGGCCGGTGCCGCGATGGCCGACTATGCCAAGGGTGGTGATCGTGGCTGAAATTGGCGAGGAAGAGGGAAGCTAGGGAGGATTGGGCTGGGGCAGGAGGGTAGGAAGAAGAGACGAAGGCAACTTTGCTTCAAATTGGCCAGCAGCGGCCAAAGTGTAGGTGGGAATGGGCGAGTAGGATAGGGGAAAGAAAGGGAAAGGGAGAGGTCAATAGGGGAGGAAGCAGATCGGCGCTGTCGAGGCGGGGATGGCGAATAGAAATGGCAAGGAGCGGTGGCAAAGGTTGGAGGATGAAGAAGGGAAGAAGGAAGGGAAGTGGGTGGCTTGGCAATGGCTTGGTCGGGGAAGGGAGGCCGAGGGCGGAGACAACAATGAGGTGCCGGTGGAGACTAGGAATGGCATGTGGTGGCGAATGAAGTAAGGAGGTGGAAGAAGGGGAAGGAGGGGAAGGGAGGAGATAGCTGCAGGGGAAGGACCCCAGGCTAAGTGATGGCAGCACTGGCCAGTGGCGGTGCGACTGGTGGCTTTGCTGTCGTCAGCAGCGGCGCCAGCGGTGGTGGGTCGAAAACAGGGGAAGGGGCATTGTGACATCCCTCAACTTAGTCTAATATCTAATACCTAATAGGGTAAGATCAAATTTATAAGTGAGAATGGACTATAGATCTTTAACTTGGTTAACTACTTTTTAAAAGATGACTTAGTCCATTAGTTTGCACTTTAGGCTCGGTCATTAGAGATGGTGTCAGAGCCTCTTAGTTCCATATTAAATGGTGGACTATACTGGGGATGTTAGCTAGACTATTGGGCATAGGCCAAAGAGGGTCATGGGCTGCGGCTACCAACAGGCCAAGTGTTGGAATTTTGGGACCAAAATTTCCTACAGTAGGTGGATTGTGAGATCCTACAACTTAGACAAACATCTAATACCTATTGGGGTAAGATCCTATTTATAATTGGGAATGAACTATAGTTATTTAACTTGGTTAACTACTTATGAAGAGATGACTTAGCCTATAAGTTTGTACTTTAGGTCGGGTCATTCCAAAATTGTTAGATCCCTTAACTTAGTCCCACATTTAACACCCACTGGGATAAGTTCATGTCTGTAAATGGGAATAAATTATAGATATGTAACTTCGTTAACTACTTTTAAAGAGATGACTTAGCTTTTTAGTTTGCACTTTGGGTCTGGTTGTTACAAATGGCACCATAGTCTCCTTGTTCCATGTTAGATGGTAGGCTGAACTAGGGATGTTGGTTAAGCTGCCGATCATGGGCCAAAGAAGATCGTGAGTGGGGGCTAGGAACGGGTCAAGTGTCGGAATTTTGGGGATAAAATTTCCTAAGGCGGGTGGATTGTGAGATCCCTCAACTTAATATACCATTTAATACCTATTGGGGTAAGATATTGTTTATAATTGGGAATGGACTATAGATCTTTAAATTGTTAACTACTTTTGAAGAGATGACTTAGCCAATTAATTTGCACTTTGGGCCGGGTCATTACAAAATTATGAGATCCCTCAACTTTATCCCATATCAAAACCCACAGGGGTAAGATCGTATTTATAAGTGAGAATAGAGTATAGATCATTAGCTTGGTCAACTACTTTTGAAAAGAAGACTTAGCCTATTAGTTTGTACTTTGGGCCATGTCATTACAAAATTGTGAGATCACTTAACTTAGTCCCACATCCAATACCAGTTAGGTAAGATTATGTTTATAAGTGGAAATAAACTATAGACTATATATCTTTAGCTTTGTTAACTACTTTTGAAGAGATAACTTAGCCTATTAGTTTTCACTTTGGGTTAGGTTATCACAAATGGCATCAGAGCCTCTTGGTTCCATATTAAGTGGTGGGTTGGACTAGGGACATTGATTATGCTACCCATTCCAAAGAAGGACGTGGGCTGAGGCTAGCAACGAGCCAAGTGTAGGAATTTCGAAGACGAATTTTCCTAAGGTGGATGGATTATGAGGTCCCTCATCTTAGTCATACATATAATACCTACTGGGTAAGATCTTTTACATAAAGTTTGAATGGATTATAGATTTTTGACTTGGTTTACTACTTTTGAATAAATGACTTAGCCCATTATGTTGTATTTTGGGTTTGGTTGTTATAAATTGTGAGATCACTCAACTTACTCCCACATCTAATACTTAGTAAGGTAAGATCTTGTTTATAAATAAGAATAGATTATAAATCTTTAACTTATTAAACCATTTTTAAAAATATGAGTTAGCCCATTATGTTGTACTTTGGGCGAGATCGTTAGAGGTGTGGTGTTGGTCATTGGGGATAAGGGGAAGATGAAGTGTCGGGGTAAAATTAGGGCAAGGGCAATTTTGTAATAAACATATAGCTCGCTCTTGACTCAAGTAAATAATATGAAATAAATCAAGAAAAAGAGAAAATAAAATATTGTAAAACCCCATTTTCGGGCAAGGGTTTTACCCAATTTTAGTTTTGTCTTGTTCGGGTTAGTAT
Organism: Piper betle; assembly: GCA_033002965.1. Lineage (NCBI taxonomy): Eukaryota > Viridiplantae > Streptophyta > Magnoliopsida > Piperales > Piperaceae > Piper > Piper betle. The sequence goes on from JAURVB010001892.1 coordinate 27,260, forward strand.
CGAGTCGATTCACGCGAGCTCGTGCCAGACTCATTTTAAGAATTTGAGTATGAGGCCCAAATGGCCATGTGAGCATGTTATGGAGGCTGAGTATGCTCGACATGAATATGATAGTTTCAGTTGTGATACAATAGAACACGAATTACCAGTGTATACACGAGGTAAACATACGATTTTTAATAGTTAGCTAGGATTTTAAGCCTAGATCTAGGCTGTTGCAGCATTTATCATCTGTTTGGGATTTTTTAGGTATTTCATTTGCATGCAGCATAGGAATTTTGGACCATTGGATTGTGCCCCATGGTCCAGCTTGATTGCGTTTAGGTTTTGAGGTTCATTTAACCTTCTTGCCTCGATTCCAGCCTATAGAGTAAATTTTATGACTCAAATCAGTTCGACTTCAAACGGTCTTGATCCAAGCTTTCTATCCATAGGTGCATCCCACTAGACCACGAGTTATTAGACGTTCAAATCGTGCCATGTTGCAAGATCTGAGCCGTCCATGTCAACCCTACTTTTCTCCCATTTATATTTCAAACACTTTCTTTTATTTTCAAATTTACACCCTCTTGCGCCGCCACCACTTCGGCTCACCTAGGGCGAGTTTCCTCCTCGCCCCCAGCCACCGGATTAGTACTGCCAAGACCACCTTGCAGCCAGCTATCAGTCTAGACCCACGATCACCACCAGTGCCGCCTCAATAGCATCCAGCGATGACATTTTTGCCGTCAGTTTTTGCCATGCTGCCAACCATTTGGACCATTTTCTAGTGCCGGCAAGTGTCCCCCAATGAAGCCGACCACCCCAACACTTCCCCTCGCTGGGATCTACGGTTTGGGATCAACTTTGACCTTCGCCATGGCTACGATTTCCGCTGGCGACACGCACTTGTATAGTGCCATTTTTTATCATTTTCGGCCGTTTTCCGGCCAGACACTGCCGACCGTCAGCCAAGATTGGTTCATCTCGTCAAGGCGGACATTTTGAGACCACCCACTACAACCGCCTCGGCTGCAATCGCCACTAGTGACGTCGCCACACCAGGCGGCGATCCACTACCTTTCTTGCTATTTTCTAGCCAGCTAGTGGCCGGACTCCGCCGATTGTCACCACTAGCAACTCAGCCTTAATGCCCACCTATCGATCCTGACTTGCGGTGAACCCAATCGCGCCACAGTCAGTATTTTCTGACAATGAGCACCGCCACGCCCGCCCCCCGGTTCTACCCATTTACCCACCTACCAATTTCGCATCCACCTGGTCATCCCCGTGTCCACCTGGTCGTCCCCGTGTCTACCTGGTCGTCCCTGCATTTGCCTGGTCGTCCCCGTGTCCACCTAGCCATGTTTGAGTCCAGCAGTCCAAGCTCGTGTTCATGTCCGCCCAGTCAACCAAACCCAAATTTTCGATTAACCCAGATCGAGTTTGTTCAGATCAGTTTGGTTTGGTTGAACTCGGTTCAGTCTGGTTCGGCCTGTTTTCAGCCATTGCTCGACTGTTTTTGGTAATTTGAGAACCCCTACATTAGTTTAGATGCATATTCACATGATTCAACATGATTGGATGTTATGATTATTATTAATTAATTAATTTACTTATTTATTTATTCATTACTATTTTTTATTTATTTATATGTTTATCATATATGATGAACACTTACATGATTATTTGTTATTGTTAATATTGTATTTTCTAATGAATATTAGTCTTATTGTGTTTGCTAAATTGTATACATATTTATTTATTTATTAGTTCGTTATGTGCATGTTATTATTTATTTGTATTTAATTATGTATTCTTGCATTGTATGACTATGATATTATTAGTATTCATGATTAATGAGTATTAACTATTTGTTTGTTTGTTTATATATTTATTGAATTATTTGATATATATATATATATATATATATATATGTGTTTACTAGTACATGTATATATTGATATTTACTCGTGTTTACCCGTATATTTATATAGTATAATTCTATTATTATTTTATGATTAGAGTATTGTTCATGTTAATGTATTTATTATTTATCTAATTATCTATGAGTGCATTTTCTTGTTTATTTATTTATTTAGTATTTATTATTATCATGTCCTGATTTTCGTGCCACATGTTTAGTTATAGGTTTGTTAGCACTATTTTCTTTATTACAATGTATTGATTATATAAGCATACACCACAAGTATGCATCATATATAGATGTTAGTATTTTACTTGGTAATGGGTTCCGATGTAGGTTTCGTAGTCTGAGATTGCCGTAGATGTTCAGATACGCTTGGAGCTTAGACCACAGGTCCATAGGACTCTCCCTCTCTCCTTGATTCCTTGTGTGTTGAGTTTAATCATGTTTTATCCCTCTGATATCGGTGGTGTTTAATAAAACTACAAGGATGAGATCCTTTGTTGGTTTTCGAACTTATACTCCAAAAATTTATGATGTATTATTCTTCCCTAAGCCTATTATATAAGTATGTGCATTTTTATGGATTTCACGAACAAGAGAGTAAGTGGTACGAAGATATGTATGGACCGCACTACTACTCCTTCAAGCCCTGAGGTAGTACAGTGTATGAGGGTACTGCTTAACGTAGCACATTTTCGGAATTTGTGGCACTAACTTAACTATTCCTTTTGCCACTCGAGTGCCATGGTCGGTGATATGGAAGATGTTAGGGCGTAAGCATTGTATGTATGAATATGATTATGAGCCGTGCATGCAAACTGGCACTTGCTTAAGTATGTTTGCTTACAGCCAATTATGAGGCTATCTTGATGTTTCATAAGTTTTCATTGGTAATAGAATTCCCATTGCCAGTTTGTATTAGTTATTTTTCAGACCAGTAAAATTCATTACTGACATTTTTCATAATAAATATATATATATATATATATATATATATATATATGTCTTGCAATCTTGAGTTGACTTTTGTGGGAGGATAAATAAATGCTATACACGCTTCAGCTCATCTCATTTATTTCTTTTCTTACTTTTATTTATAGTTGATGTGTTTTGACGCGTATTTAACAATGTCTTCCATTCGCATGACACCAAGAAGGTTGTTTCGATTTATTTTATCAATCGGAGTCTTGATGACCAATAGCTTAAACATGACTTGACTCGATGGAAAGATTTTTTATTCGGTTCTTAGGTGAACCGAAATTGGGGTGTTACAAGTTGGCATCAAAGCCTTGTCGTGGTCAAATGAGATGGAAGACTTTTGTTTTGAGCCAAGTGTATCGAGCTGTCCTTAGCCAAGCTGACGGGTATTTCATTTGGTAATTTTATATGTGTTTATAGAAATTATGAGATGGATATAAGATCATGATTTCAGTAAATGCTAGCTTGGTCCTCGATGGAATGTCATGATAAGCTATGAGGCGCGCCTTTCCTTTTACCGTGCCATAGATTTGGATGACGTAAGAGTCCACATGCTCGGTTAGCTGGGGTTGAGTTGGATGGTGAGCAGGAGTACATAGAACTTTGGAAACCACATTACAGTATTTATGTAACAACCCGACTGTTAAGTGTCTAAAATATACAATATTTACCCAGGTTTTGTACTTCTTGGGTATAAACATTATTAATTAAGTAATATTTTACTTTATTATTTTA
>JAURVB010001893.1:0-32511 GCA_033002965.1 Piper betle
AAAACCCGCGTCTCTGGCCTAGTGTTTTCCATGTTGGTCGCCTCATTGATTGATTAATATACAGATTGGGACCTCGCGGATGGATATGTGTTGTAAGATAGGTCAAGCTTTGGCCAAAGTTGTATCGTAGGCCCACTAATCCTTATGCTATGTTTGCGTGTTCATTTAGTGAATGCAAGTGCGGTTGCGCCGAGTGAGTATCCATGACCGAAGGCAAAGTCATGTGTTTGTTTTGTATTTCTTAATGCTTTGGTCCGGTTTCATTTTAAGTTTTTGATCTGTTAGGTTTGTTTTGCATTCATAGTTTTTTGTAGTGTTAGTGGTTTTTCCCTTTTAGGTGTGTGGCGGAGCTTACCCGAGTAGTTGAGTCATGGGGGCTCTCCAAGTCATGTCCATTAGGACTTCTCTTTGCTTCATCTTCTACTTTGAACCTTGTGAGTGTTTGTTATCGAATAATATCAAACTTTGGGACAAGCTCGGTTGCGTTTAATGGGATCCCACTAACCTTGGACCATTTTCATCAATTATAAAAACTAAGATCCGCCACAAAGTCGTTTCGGCCCATATTATATAAAATCCTTTCCTATGCCCAATATGCATGCATGTATGATTTGTTTTATTATTTCGATTGATATGGGGTATTGAGTGTATAGCATATGCACCGCATGCTCCCCAAACCCTGGGTGGTGTACTTGATAAGATTGCTGCTTAAAAAGGGTGCATATCCGGATGTGTGGAGAGATAACCAAAGGGTTGACTCTGGAGCTGAGCTTTCAAGTGAGCATGATGGAGAAGATATATGGAGGGTCAAAGAGGGCTTTTATTTATGGTTGTTATACTTGTTCGAAGAACAATTCTAGTGCTTATGATATGTTATGTTTGTTTGAAGGGTGTTTCACGATTGGCCAATCGGGAGACCTCCCATTGTTGCTCGTCTTGAGATATTCTATTCGAGTGTTCTTGATATGTTTCAATGGGTATTTTCTAACTCATTTTTGATATCTTTGATCAATTTTCTTTACTAGATTTTTTGGGACTCAGTGACACCTATTGTTGATGTCTTTTTGTATTATGCATGTAGGTGAGGATCCTTAGCTTTGGCCTGCATAGATGTCCATATCAGATATGGTTTATGTGGCAGTGATGCGTGCTATTTTTGTTTTGTGGTGGTGTTTTGTGGTTTGTCTATCATATTTTGTTGAGTATGTATCTACTGATGGATGTGGACGAGTGATGTGACCTATATGTAGGAGTTAAACTTTCATTTTTTATATAGTGTTATGAAAAGGAGAAAATTTGGGAAATGTTTTGTTTTGGTTGTAGTGTCAACTTTGTTTTGCAGACCGAAAAACTCTCGGTATGCAGGTCTAACGGGGTTGTGTAGGTTTCTCCACGCCATGGACTCCTGGAACATGATGAGAAAAATATCCAGGTTAGTTTTAATATTTTTTTACATTATAGTAGGTTGTGACAATTTTCCAACATCCTCTTTACAAGGGAAATTTTGTCAAATTTTTCCTAAGAATGTGAATTTGCTTTGCAAATGGGAATTTTCTCATGTAGGATCCCCCTTTTTAAAAAAATGTACCCAAAACCTATATACCATGTTATGCATGTCATATTTTGCTTGCGGATTTTTTTATTATTTCTTGGTATCTTTGTGTGAATCGTTTGTAGATTTTCAACTTAACTATCTCAAACGAGTTTTTGATTCCTAGAACCTATTTTATATTTAAAGCAGAGGCTTACTTTCAATGTGAAATAATATTCAAGTAATTTCTTATTCCAGTTCAGTCGATTGAACTGGATCACGATGTTAGAGTAAATCAAGGAATATTCTATTTTCAATTAATATAGGTAACACTAGATGATCCCCTAGGATTAATATTAGGTACTCGATGGCATTTCTGTTAATGAACTTTCTTTATCGTCATCCATGGTTACCACCTTGCAACACTTCCACTTGTCCAAATAATTATCTTTCTTGCCCAAGAGATTAATAAAACAGCATATTTAATCTTATAGCAATGGTATGGTTTCAAACAGTTAATTCATACTGATATTCCATTTACTTTCACCCAGGTCATTGAGAAAAAATGTTATACTTTATTGAGAAAAATTATTTCCTTCACATCCCTCTTTCAACTATATCTTAATCTTAATTTAATTGGCAGTCAATTGCTATACAAGCCAATTGCATCTTGACTAATCAAGGCAAAATTTACTGTCATTATCTTAACCAATATCCAATACTGCAATTGAACATATGCCATCTACAAAAGCAAAAACTTTGAACAGTCTTTCATGTTAAGTAATTCATATCCTATTAGTCTATCTTTTATGAAAAAAATGAATTCACAGACGTTCAATAAGATAAGATAAAATAGTATAACTTAGACTTATATATATATATATATATATATATATATATATATATATATAATAACCTGACTTTGATACTAAGTGTAACAACCTAAATTTTCGTACATAAAGAAGTTCAGATTGTTACATTATGGGATATAAAATCACATTCGGTTAAACAAATAACCTCATATTGGTTGCAAGACAACGTGACTACACATTTCTCATCCCATGTAGGTCTCATCTTGGTAAGCAAGCCAAGGCAACGATGCATTTCTCATCTGTCTAGGTCTCATCCTACATGCTTACCGAGCGTTAGGGCACTCATCGTCTGAGAGACTGACCAAGCATGTTTTTCTTGAAGTGCGTTAAGTATAAAATTCATCACTCAATGCGTAACACAAATCACATTTGCTTATTTTCATGCATAAATAAATCAACTTTGAAAATTTTTGCAAGTCATAATCAACATTGCTAGATAATTATCACCATCTTTATCTCAAATTTCACATTTATTTAATGGCAAAATAAGCAAAATAGGAAGGAGCTATTAGACAAGTGTCTAATTTAAACATAAAAAGGCTCCCACTCACCCATCCCATTTTTACAAATTTGGTAAATAAATGCAAAGTATTTTCACGCACAAAATTCACCGGATTAACTTAGTAACGCATGGCAAACAAATAATTCACAAAGAATAATATACAAACACCATTCACGTACAATGGCTAAACAAAAATACACATAGAATTTTTAAATAGATAATTCGCTTTGAATTATGTACAATACTACTCAATTATTTGTAATAAAAAATGGCACACAACCACTTGTCATGCATAGTGCCACTTAGACATAATCAACTCGAACAAATTAAAGAAATACTTAGTCTGACAGTTACAAGACTAACTAAATAACCTATCAATATGATGTGAAACAAGTTCAAGCCAATAGAAGACCAAAACACTTGTAAACAAATTAATTGCAGTAATAATGACACAAAGACACAGGCTTGTCATAAATTAATGCATAACATTTCACACAAAAATAAATGAAAATTTGTAACATTAATGTGCTCAATATTAATATTTTGACATGATTCTACTAAGTACTTGTATATGATGTTTTCTATTCCACATAGGAACATGTTAGTTACAATTTTTATCATTTTTCTCACGGACGCAGAAAAAATTCCATAAGCTTCTAAAAGTGTGGATATCATATCTTAATGAAGCACTAACTAGAATTAGAATAGAATCTCATCATCCTCTCATTTATAAGAACAAAAATTTAGCCTCGCATGCCTACCACAATTTTGAGTGTATTTTCTGTTGGGGTCCCTCATCATACGATGGATGTGAGAAGACATGCAACTATATGGGGAATCGTAAAGACATGGAGTTATTCCAAGAGGTATGAGGAATTCGAGAAGAATTGCTGAAGACGATGAGTATTTAGTATTTTGGCTCTTGGTATTTACGAGGCTGGTTTTCTTTTCCTATATATATAGTTGTATTGTGAGAGAATAGAATAGGAGAGAGTACAACAGAACTGAGTGTATCATTGTGTGCTTCACTGTGAGGGTTTTACAGTGAGGCTCTCCCTCTCTCTTAGAGGAGGGAGAGCCTCTCCTCATGGTAGCCTCTCCTCATGGTGTACTTACTTTGTCCGATGTGTGTATCGGTGTCCTAACTGGAGTGTGTTTCAGTTAGAGGTTGGTGTTCCTAATTGGAGTGTGTTCCAGTTAGAGGTTGGTGTTCCTAATTGGAGTGTGTTCCAGTTAGAGGTTGTGGTTACAGTTAGAGGTTGCGGTTACAGATCTAGACAGGGTCACCATTGGTGGTGCATGTGAGAGAAGAAAGAGGAATTGTTCGTTGTGAGGAGAAGACATGAGTTTGGGTTCTTCGACAAGACCAACTGTAGTTTATTTCTTATCCTTCTCTACCTTTTGTCTATGATTTGTAATTGGGAGTAATTTTACTCATCTCATATTTTTTGGTTGTGGTTTTATTTCAATTTGAAAGTTTCCACTTTAAATTTGTGTGTCATATATCTTTTATCCTGTATTGGTTTGCCTTGTCAAAACACACACAACATGGTGTTTGGGGATTTTGGTTGTTAAAATCCCAACATTTTCAACTTATATTTGTTTCATAAAAAACACAAAATAGACATAGGAGTTTACGCAATCCGCTTTGGGCTTCCTTTTATAAATCTGGTTAATACAATTATACATAGTAACCATTGCACATAACAACCTCAACATATTGCAACTTGCAACCATTATGCAAATAATGGAAGGGTGAACATATATATGAAAAGATTTCATAATTATTATTACATAGCAACGAAGACCATTTAAAAACTAATAACCTTGACTAACGAAGAGAATTGAGTAAGAGTTACCTAACACATAGCCAACTTTTAAATTAAACTACCAAAGTTCATTATGCTTGACCCTTAGGCTAACAAACCACAAAGGTCATCTATTAAATGCATAAAAAAATTTCTCTTTCCTCTTCAAACTCAACAAATCAAGTTTTATTTAGTGCAATAACTAAAAAATATCGTTTATTCACTATCCAACTAATATAGTTACAAAGACCATTGAAGTTCTCTCTGACGTAATTAAAATTTATCGTTTATTCACTATCCAACTAATATAGTCACAAAGACCGATGCAGTTCTTTCTAACGTATCTCCAATCATAAACACAATTTGATACACTCAAACAACACTAAATATTCACATAGCACTCAACAATGTGTCAAATTTAATGCAAAATCCAAGGATTGGTAACTCAAATGTGTCATATAAATGACTATTTTTAGAACGCAAATGATAAAAAGCATTGTAAAAAATAATTTTTTTCTCTCGACATTCTCTGTCACGAAGAAAAGTAACTATGCCTTTATGGTGGCTATTAGTATAGTGACAAGGAGATATAATGTATCGACCCGGCTCAAAGTGCAACGTAATGAACCTAAGTCATTTCTTTAAAAGTGGTTAACCTAGGTAAAGATCTATAGTTCATTACTACTTACAAACAGGATCTTATCCTACTACGTATTAGATGTAAAACTAAGTTAATGGATCTCACAATCCACCCACCTTAGAAAATTTCGTCTACAAAATTCCTACACTTGGCCCGTTGTTATCCCCACCTCACAACCTTCTTTGGCCCGTGACCGGCAGCCTAGCTAACGTTCATAGTCCAGCCAACCACACCATCTAACACAGAACTAGGTTGCTCTGATACCACTTGTAACGACCTGACCCAAAATGTAACATAATGAGCTAAATTATCTCGTCAAAAAATAGTTAATCAAGTTAAAGATCTATAGTCCATTACTACTTATAAACATAATCTTATCCTAGTAAGTATTAGATGTAAGACTAAGTTAAGGGATCTCACATATAGATCTTATAAATAAAAGTGAAAAATGACAAAGGTAAACCAACTAATAACCTAAAATAGGAAAATCCAAAAATTCAACAATAATAATCAACAATGGCTCTTGATATTAATGTTAAAATATGGTGGGAGAAAACACTGATAGAAGAGTCCCATAGATCGATCTTAATTGTTGCACATCGAACCTTTTCCATAACGACTACTAAAGACTATTATGTATCATCCACCTTTTAATTCTCAACGATAATAGATGAAAATCATTCACAATAAGAGCAAGAGGAGCAATCTAAAGTCTATCAATAACTTACCCAACCTGTCAACTAGCCAACCCACCAATTAGTCGACATTTTACCTTCTTTGCCTTCTTTGTTTCACACTTCATCATAAGATTTAATATTCTATTTATAGTTTAACTCATTTCCTGTAAGAGGAATACATACCCTTTATGAAGGGGTATGCTTAAGAGGAATTGTGACCGCTAATAAACATTTATAACTTTTCTCAAAAGACAACTATTAGTGAGTGTCTTTATACGAAAAGAGTGGGGCGAAAGCTATTCGAATGGAGTCTATGAAGATTGCCTATGAGGTCATAATTGCCAACGCTATGCTTGATAATAAAAACTTGCTGAACTATGAACAGAGCTTGACCAAATGAGTGCTTGGCTCTTCTAAGCTCTCGATGCACTTGTACCTTGATAAAATATTGAGCTTAACTTTAATATTTTAGTTAATACATTTTAATTTTTAATATTAATAGTATATTTTCCATCAGAAATTTAAATATTTAGAACTTTATCACTTCAACTTGTGCATTAAATATTTTATTATAAAAATTGACTTAAAATTTAGTGGAACCACTAAATAGCTTGGCTCTGCTCCACTTGAATCTTTGTAATGACTTAGCTCATATGCAATCTAATCAGCCTCAAAAATTTTTCAAAAACGAATAGGTAAAATTAAATATCATAAGAATATTTAACTAATATAATGGTTCTTACTCTAATAGGTATTGAACATAGAACTAACTATTTGGAAGATCTTATATTCAACCCACTTTCAAAAAATTACGTCGTATAATGTGACTCATGAGTCTAATCTCCTCTACACTGATTATCCAATATGGTTTCAAGTTAACTCTAATATATAACTTGTTAATAAACCAATTTTGAGTAAATTAATTTAGAAATAAACTAAACATGAATAAAGTGATGCTTAGCTCGGCCCTGCTCAACTCTAATGGTATCGAACTTTGCATGTGACCTGATCAAGTTATCACGTGGCTAATTAAGTTAAAACCTACTAATTACTTTGCATGACTAAGTAACCAAATAGAAAACCTGAGGTCATTCCCTTTCCACCTTTGTTTTTTTATTATTTAAACGCTTATGCATTTAAAAAATATTTTTGCATATATGCCACAGAGTTTTCCAGGCACCTTGAGTGTTTGTAAAATCACATTTTATAATTTTAAGTTTTTTTTTGCTTATTGTTCTTAACAAATTCCTCAATAAAACGCATAAATATGTGCTTAAACTCACATCAAATCTATTTATTTTGTAATATAACCCTTACCCAAAAACTAATTTAAATGTTCTGTTCCCAAGAAAGATGTCACCTTATTTGTCTAATCAGAGGTAAAGGCAAGGGCAAAGAAACTCCCATGCTATGGTCATGCCGGGCAATCATCATCTTTATCATTATAATAATAAAAAAGAAGGGGTCCCGTAATTCCCCAGCCCACAAAAAGCAAGGCAAAAATGAAAAGTTGTAAAGGTTTCATCACAGGCATTCTCCGTTTGACCGACCATCTTTACCATAAAAATGTTTGTTCCTCAAAATTAAATACAAATATTATAAGACATGGCTTTGGGAAAAAAATACTATAATACAAAGCAGCCTGTAAAGTAATCGAAAATATTTTTTCAGTAAAAAACAATTCGAATCGCAGCAATGTGTGGGAAAATAGTTGTAGCCGTAAAGCTAAGTGGTCATTGTCTGGTTGCTTGTCAAATCATTGACACCCTAGGGTCAGTGGATAAGCACTCTGAATGTCGGCTTGTTAGCTGTTTAATTAGCAGACACTTCTTTTCAACGAAGTTTAGCAGACGTGTTAGTAGCGACGAATTCAAGAAAATAAAATAGACAAAGGACGATATTGAAGTCATTGTTACAAAGGCATTTGTTATAATTTTTATGTAAAATAATTCATTTGCATGCTTAAACAACTACAACGTGTATACCAACTCGTTTACGGGATCCCACTCATAATGGTTGGGTTTAATATGGGTATTTGGTATCGGTATTAATTTGATATAAAATTTTAAAAAATATATTTATTATGATTTATCATAAGATATATGTTTTATAAAAAATTATTATGTTTTCAATTTTGATTATATTTGTATTAGCTTAATTAATTTTCTTTATTTTTGTTTGTTAATTATTTTTAATTTAATTTATTATATTGTCAATCAAATTTAATTTTTTATAGCATAACTGCATTTAAAATAGTTAGTAATGACAGCTGAGAAATTCATGAGGATATTGTCACCGAACGTACAATACTAAAAAGATTTTCACTAGCACCCCTACCAGCAACCTATGACATGTTTGTTATATAGGTTACAAAAAAAGTTATTTTTATGGGTTGCTATGAGTAATATGTCAAAGCAAAATTGTTAGAGATATTTCTTTTTACTAAGAAAAGCTACGTTCAATCATATAGAAAGTTGTGAAGACATAAAAATAATTTAAGAGGTATGAGGAATTCAATGAGAATTTATGAAATACAAAAAGAGACTCATTAATGAGGATTCGGACTCCAATGCTCAGAAAGTAGTGTTTAGAATTGACTCTTTCATTTCTAAGAGGTGTTTCATATTTCTAGTTTACGAATATATGATTGGACATATATATTGAGTATGCTTTCTTTGGAGAAGTTTCATGGGAGTGTTATCCTTTAGGAGAGACACGAGAGGTTCCAGATCTATACATGATTTGACCACTTGGTAGTGCATGTGGGAGAAGAAAGAGAAATTTTTTTGTGTGAGGAGAAGATATGATTTCGGGTTCTTCGACAAGATCAATAGTAATTAATTTTTTTTCTTTCTTTACCTTTTGTTTATGGTTTGTAATTGGAAGTAGTTTATTCATTTGGGTGGAGTTTTCCATATTTATGTAGAGTTTTCTACTTTTTATTGAGGTAGAGTTTTTCTACACTTGAGTAGAATTTTCTATATGTATTGGTGGAGTTTTCACATTTATTAGGGAGTGGTTTTACTATAAAAAAAAGAGTTTGGAGTAGTTTGAAGAGGGTTGTAATCCAGGATGTGAGGTTGATCAATTTTTCTTTGACGTGTATGTTACTTTCTTAATTTCTCAAGAGTTATATCTTTTAGATCTTGTTATTGGTCTCGATTTAGGGTTGAAGAGTTTTACCAAATTTATTTGATATTTGATTCTAAGAGATTTTCTTAATCAAAGTTGATCGAGTAGGTTTGTTTTCTTTTTCTAAATTGGACTAAAGTTTTCGTCTATTTTTTTTGGTCTTATATTTATTCTCATTTCATCTTGATGGGAAATATTTTCTAGGGTTATTTCTTCTAAAGCATCTATTTCCCAATAAAAAACCTCATTTATAATAATGTAAAATAATTCGAATACATTTGGGGGCATAATGAATATTTCACCACTCAAAATCGTTTTTGCAAAACTATAACAAAAGCATTGAAAAAAAAAAGAGGAAATGGATAACTATCAAATGCATTAGATATTTTCGACGCTCTCTCCAGGAGTTTTTATTTTTTATGGCTGTGGTTGTTGTGGACAACTTTTGAGTGATTCATTCAGCAGTTAGAATATTGAATTGAGGTTTGCATTAAGGGTTCGAGGTACCACATATGCTGGTCCTATTGGGCCTTTGGCACATGAGACTTATATTCAGAGGGATCAGATCTAACAAAATTTTCTACGTTGAGTGTATATATTATGACATTAATTAAATTAAATAAAAGATTAATACGAAAGGATGAATAATTTGGAGAAAGAGTGAGAGTGTAAAACCCACGACTCGAGTCAGGGTTTTATATTCAGAACCGGTCGGTTCGACCGTTATTTTTGAGTCGAGTCAGTTTCAGAACACGTGTACTGAGCTGACGCCAGTCGCGTGTATGAGCTATGAGGGTCATGCGTACCCAAGTATATGATGATAACGTCATGAACACAGCAGAACAGAATGAGTTATCAGAATATATGAGAGTATGCCAGTTATTTTTTATTTTTATATATAGTGGATCGTAGAATTAGTTTTAGGCTGTTTACCGTGTTAGGATGCGTTACGGGCAGTTTGGGTGGGTTGATAGTTCTAGAGCATATCATTATGATGTTTTGGTGTTTGTTTGATTTTATGGGATTTTTCCCGATTTTTATGATTTTTAGGATTTAATACGACTTAGTTATTATTCTTGACTCGAGCCGGACACGAGTCAAGTATTATTTATGACTTTGCCACCCAGCCATTTTTCTTCCCTCCCAACGTCTTTCTTCCCCCAAACCCTTGCCCAATGCCGCCCCTATGCGTGTCGCCGCCACCGCCGCCGACGTCAGCCTTGCCGCCAATCGTCGCCGCCTAGCCCTGCCACGGCGTCGCCGTGCCGCCCCGACCAGGCCCGGCCACCATCTGGCCGCCGCGATGCCGGAATCGCCGCGCCTAGTGCCACGCCGCATTCGGTCGCGTCACCGATTCTAGCGCCGGCGACCGTCGCCGCCGCGATCCAGTGGTCGCCTCGACACCCTCGACCACCCAGCGACCTTTCCCGACCGGAGCGGAGGCCATCGCCGCCCAGGCCGGCCGGATCGAGTCACCCATCGCCGCCGCCTCTGTTTTAGCCATTTTTCGGCGAGCCGCCACCTCCGCCGACCATGTCGACGTCGTAGATGCGTCGGGCTCGCCGAGCCGGTTCCAATGGTACCCAATATGACCCCTATCCAGCCAGTAGACGCCGCCGGTGATTGCCGCCGGAAAACTGTCGGAAGTTGCCAGAAAACCACTGAAGCCGCCGGAAAACCGCCAGAACCTGCCGGAAAACCGGATTCGCTGGAATTTGCCGGATCTTCCGCGGAGCTCATCCAGTCGATCCCGATCGAACTTCGGACGCTGATGAGCGCCGAATTCGAGCTCCGAGATGCGCGACGAAACCCTAGCCGTCGCCGATTGCCGACGACGTGAGGTATAATTACCTCCGATTTGATTATTTAAAATTGATGATGATTGTTAGCACAGCATGCTAGAATTGATTAATTGTCATGATAAATGTATGAGTATGAATGAAGTGATGAGTTGCATGATGCAATTAATAGTGGATGAAGGATAAGTGATCTAATGAGGTAGATCGAGTTTGAGCATGCTAATCGAGTATGACGTAACTTAGAAAACATAGTAAAATTGGTATGAATAGGATTGAGTTAGAATTATTTTCACATTTATGATTATTTGACTGTTGATGGATGTTATTCGTATGTGTGTGATGTTCATTGAGTTTGATGCATCATTTAGTTAGCGGGCGTTAGTATTTAGTTTTGATGTGTAGGTACGGAGTAGGAGCTCGCCGCCTAGGCGCGATGACACGCTTGGAGCTTCTACCAGGTCCGTTTAGGACTCGTCTCTGTTTTTACTCTCTTCTATTGTATGTTTATTTTATTATTTGCAGGACGGGTTAAGTGGCGTTTTATTGGATCCCACTTAACTCGGGCCATCTAGCCGAACAGATTTCCGGATTAATAACCCTCGAGGATGAGATCCTCGAGGATGATTTCGAAAACAAGATCCACCACAAGTTGCCTTCGGGCCTATTATATAAATCCCTACCCAACCCTATATATATGTAGTTTTCGCGTTTTCAGTGAGACGAGAGATGGAGAAACCGACTGCACGTACCATGAGCGGATGCCGTGACAGTCAAAGCGGGCTCTGGATTAGTGCCAGCGGACTGTTCCATTCCCGAGGGATCCTGACAACTCCGCGTTTGAGTTCCTCACACCCGGAGAACGTGGAGGTTTACGGGTACTGTTTAGTACAGCGCATGTCCGGACTTGTGGTTCAAAGGGTACTAAAGGCGACTGCCTGAGAGTACTCGGCCTTCGTGCTCAAGGCCAGGAGAAATATGGAGGTAAGGAGAGGGCTTAGGATTTGAGACCAGAAAATGAAGTAAGAAAATGCCGAGAGCGGCATCAGCAGCAGCAGATCAGTAAGTTCGGGATGCTACCGGGTCTGCAGCCCAGTGGCTCCTCAGTAGTGCCCTTCAGAGTGTTCACGTGGAGTATATGATGTTTTCTTTCATATGAGAGTTTGCTCTCATAGCCAGCTTGTTATAGTTATTTTATTTTCTGGACCAGTAACACTTGTTACTGACGTGTTTTTATACTATATGTAGGTAATAATCACGAGTTGGAGGAGCCAGCTTGGACGGAGGAGCACTGTTGTCGCTTGCACACATGTCAGTCGATAGAGTGGTTAATATTCTATTTATGATGCTATTATATTGTGAATGATGTGAAATGCTAAGACATGATATGATATGATTAAATGCTATGAGATGATATGATGATGTGACATGATTGAATGCTAAGACACGATGACAGAATGTGAAACATGAATAGATTACACAGCAGAAGCGTGGTGGGTTGAGACCCAAGCTTCAGAGTGAGTATACAGTATATCAGATTGTGTGAATGAAGTTGTTGATATATAGTACATGTATATATATGTTTATATATAGTATTTTGACAGGGTGACCCTAATTGCACTTTTAGGGGAAATTCTGTCCGTTTTATTTCAGAATTTTCATCGATTTTGATCGTAATTGTGATTGGTGTGTAATTTAGTTTGCATGTCATCCATGTAGTATCATGTTAGGATTCTGTGCATTCATCCATGCATTGACGAGTAATATCTTCATCTTAAGACGCCGAGATTGGATCCGCATGAGTTAGGTTCGGGTTAGCCGACCTAACCGGGGCCTGTAACATGCCGGTTCGGTTCACGAGCGTGAACCGGATTTGGGGTGTTACAGAATTGGTATCAGAGCCACTCTCGGTCGATTAAGATGTAAGATACTTTTATAGGTGATGTGTGTGCAAAGACTGCTCCAAGTCCAGCTGGCAGGTATGTTTCTGTTTATTTTCTTTACATGCAGATTTTTCTTCATAAGTTGTTTGGATAACAGTGTATTCAGGACTTGATCAGAAATATGTGGAATTGACCTTAGTTGAGCTGGCAGGTCATTTTTATGGATTTTTATCATGATATCAGACTGTTTGCTCAGTTAGATGTGAGCAGGGAATGTTGTAGTGCTAGCAGAGGTAGAATGGGTATAAGATCTCATCTTATACCAGATTCGGATGTTAGCAGATGTTAGCAGGAATCTGACAGGATTGTCATGATGGGCTTAGAGACCCACTAGTTCTGTCCATCGCATAAGTGAATTGGATGATTGACCAGGTGTTCGTGTCTTGCATGTCACCACATTAGTCCTGTTTCCATGGGACATGGTGTACATGATGGGAATGAGTTAAAAAGAAAAGGGCTAACAGTAAGGAGCTTGAAGTATAGAGATACTGGCAAGTTAGTTGGCACATGAGATAGACCACTTCCAGAAGATAGTGATGAATGAGGATGAGTAGCGAGGTGGATCGACAGTCTGATTGGCACTTCACCACCTCCCCTCTTCCACTAGTTTATGACCTACGGGCAACAGTTTTGGCTTCTTTTGCCAGATTGAGGTCTCGATATGATGAGGAAGAGATCAGGACCACCATTGCCTACGAGATCAAATATTTGACAGGATTCCACCAGAGATAAGGTACCAGATCAGTGATTACCGTTTGAGGGCCAGTTAGCACTGATAGAAAGTAGCCACTCCAGATTTCAGGAGATTAGAGTGGGTTCAGCATAGGTTTACCATCATATGTGTCAGCACCATGATCCAAACCCCTCCGGATCAGACACGCATGATTGGACAACCTGAGCCGAGTTGTTAGCAGCCAAGATATGTCAGAGATAGTAGAGTGGATTTATGATGTATACGATCAAGATCAGATTTTTAGTATCTAGATAGAATTGTTGTCGACAGAGTTGCACAACCGCCGATCGAGTGCACAACCACCGACTGAGTGCACAACCGCCGACCGAGTGCACAACCACCGACCGAGTTGCACAACCGCCGACCGAGTTGCACAACCGCCGACCGAGTTGCACGACCGCCGACCGAGTTACACAACCACCGACCGAGGTGCACAACCGCCGTCCGAGATGCACTACCACCGACCGAAGATGCACTACCGCCGTCCGTGTATTGCTCATCCGCCGACCGAGTAGATTAGTTAGAGCTTAGTAGGGCCAGAACTTGAGGAACAAGATATAGCTACAATGGAAATTAGCAGAATAGAGAAGAGTTAGGAAAACTGAGGTTATTTGGATGAGATAGCATAGGATCCGACTTCACAGCTCTCTTGCAATCATTGTCTTGACCTGACACCCTTGGGTCAGATGTATATTGCAAGATAACCCCATCAGGCACTGTTAGTGACAGTCTCATAGGGATGTGCATGGACAGAGTCAGGGAACATGACAGTATGACCTCCAGATGGGACGGTCACAATGATCAGATTGTGCAGACTGCATGATAGTACATCCATGGGCCACAACCAACATACACAGATCAGATGGTTAGTAGATGGTCACACACGCAGTTTGACCTATTTAGCGATGGGCCGCCAGTGATAGGAGTTAGACTTGTACTAGAGGATTGGGCATAGATAGAAGGTTAGTGAGGAAGTGTCCTTTAGAAGGATAGTGATTCCCTTGTGTTTCGCCAGCACAATTAGGTTCTCACCTTGAACCATAGGGTTGAGCCTTACCCTGAGTATAGAAGTACCTTCATGGTACTAATTAGGGCTTACAGTGCAGGTAGATGTTTGCAGACCGACCTTCTGATGAGGATTTCACCCCAGCATGAGAGCGATGTAGACAGAGACTTCAGACAGCACAGACCATGCTGACCAGACAGTGATATCAGTGTATGCTCATCTTGATTGATAGCCTTGCTTGAGAGTCTACCACAGCGGTAGTAGTCATGTGGGTCAAGATTAGTACTACAAATCGGTACGGGACGGCAGGTCACACACCACTGAAGAGCGGACGAGACACGTGTCGAACCTCATTATGAGTCCCCGTAGACTTGAGGGGAGACAGTGGTTCTTTGGGTCGTTTGAACCCCGCCCGTTTAGAAGTGCGTGACTAGTACAGTATCGAGAAACACGTGCCTACTGTTAGCTGATTGAACTAGAGCCACTTAGGAGCCGTTTCTGAGATTCGTCATTGATTGACTGTTCCACAGCCTGATCACCTGTGGCATAGTGAATTATGGTGATCTTAGAGACAAGTCCATAGACCTACCAATATTTTGGCCACCCAGTACGCTACATAGGGATTTCATCTCCCTTGCCACTTGCATGATACCTTGACCTTACCATAGATCAGAGTGACATACCTATGTAGCAGGTTTTCTTAACCTAGTGGATTCCCCCATTTACCTGGCGTCAGATACCACATGTGAGGATGAGATATCACCTATTGAGAGTTCTTGAGCAGTGTGACTAGATTTCCACGAGATTCAGCCTCCTTTCCTATAACCCAGAGATGTTAGACAGAGTAGAGTTTTCACTTGAGAATTTCCACTCACCCCTCTAGATATATCAGCTTTACCATCAGTTTATCCAGATGATTGAGATGAGTATACATTGACCAGAGCACATGCCACAGACCAGATGCAGGCTCTACAGACCATGCAGAGTATGTTATCATACTCCTTGAGACACACTGTGTATGTACAGGTGTTCTCACCTCCTTTCAGCAGTAGTTAGTGGTTGTATAGATAGTCACCAGAGCCATAGTATGCAGTAGAGTCATAGCAGCTATCCTTGTTCTCTTATAGAACAGAGTGAGATACTTGACTCAGGACCGAGTCAACTAGGACCCAGTGAGCGGTCCAGTTCCTTATACAGGGACACCTGAGAGTTGGATCTAGACTGGCGATAGTGAGCCATGCAGCTCATTAGTCTATACACTCGTACCTAACAGGAGACTCATAGCACACCTTAGGATGGTTGTAGGACTTAGGATAGAGTTTCCTGAGAGTACATGTAGGTGACTTTTCACATAGATGAGGATTAGAGAGACATGGGTAGATGCTAGCAGGTAGGTCTTACCCTCGATGTAGTTTTCCTAGACATAGCTCAGATTAGAACCTTGCAATACTCTAGAGTATCTGCTTGACCAACCCAGTAGGCCCTTAGGGGTGATCTAGGTTTTCCCGCCGAGTTAGCAGTAGGGATCAGAATAGAAGAGAATGATGATGGTAATGTTAGAACAGGCACAGACAACAGTGAAGGATCAGGACAGAAGAGAAGGATGATGATAATGTCAGAACAGGCACAGATAAGTATAGAATCAAGAAAGTTTGATATTGACAGCATCACTAGCAAGACTCGCCATGTCGGCACCACTACAGTCAGTGAGGATGTATCGGACTGTTGAAGCAGTAGAGGATACAACTGATGTGTATCCTAGCTTCCAGGAACTAGTTTTAGTAGAACCTCCTTGAGTTGAAATTTTGAGGACGAAATTTTTATAAGGAGGGAAGATTGTAAAACCCATGATTCGAGTCAGGGTTTTATATTCAGAACCGGTCGGTTCGACTGTTATTTTCGAGTTGAGTCAATTTCAGAACACGTGTACTGAGCCGACGCCAGTCGCGTGTATGAGCTATGAGGGTCATGCGTACCCAAGTATATGATGATAACGTCATGAACACAGCAAAACATAATGATTTATTATAATATATGAGAGTAAGCCACTTATGTTCTGGATTAGTGCCAGCGGACTGTTCCATTCCCAAGGGATCCTGACAACTCCGCGTTTGAGTTCCTCACACCAGAAGAACGTAGAGGTTTACGGGTACTGTTTAGTATAGCGCATGTCCGAACTTGTGGTTCAAAGGGTACTAAAGGCGACTGCCTGAGAGTACTCGGCCTTCGTGCTAAGGCCAGGAGAAATATGGAGGTAAGGAGAGGGCTTAGGATTTGAGACCAGAAAATGAAGTAAGAAAATGCCGAGAGTGGCATCAGCAGCAGCACATCAGTAAGTTCGGGATGCTACCGGGTCTACAGCTTAGTGTCTTCTAAGTAGTGCCCTTCAAAGTGTTCACGTGGAGTATATAATGTTTTCTATCATATGAGAGTTTGCTCTTATAGCCAGCTTGTTATAGTTGTTTTATTTTTGGAACAGTAACACTTGTTACTGACGTGTTTTTATATTATATGTTGGTAATAATTATGAGTTGGAAGAGCTAGCTTGGACGGAGGAGCACTATTATCGCTTGCACCCATGTCAGTTGATAGAGTGGTTAATATTCTATTTATGATGCTATTATATTGTGAATGTTGTGAAATGCTATGACATGGTATGATATGATTGAATGTTATGAGATGATGATAAGATATGATGATGTGACATGATTGAATTCTAAGACACGATGACAGAATGTGAAACATGAATATATTGCACAGTAGGAGCGTGGTGGGTTGATAACCAAGCTTTAGAGCAAGTAAACAGTATATCGGATTGTGTAAATGAAGTTGCGTGATATATAGATACATGTTTACATATATGTTTATATATAGTATTTTGACAGGGTTACCCTGATTGCACTTTTAGGGGAAATTCTATCCGTTTTATTTCAGAATTTTCATCGATTTCGACCATAATTGTGATGGTGTGTAATTTAGTTTGCATGTCATCCATGTAATATCATGTTAGGATTCTGTGCATTCATCCATGTATGACGAGTAATATCTTCATCTTAAGACGCCGAGATTGGATCCGCATGAGTTAGGTTCGAGTTAGCTGACCTAACCGGGGCCTGTAACATGCCGGTTCGGTTCACGAGCGTGAACCGGATTTGGGGTGTTACGGAGAGAGAGCTCAATTATTTACGTCCGAGGTTGTTTCCAAAATATTAAAATATATCTATTATTATATTGTTAATATACAAGTTTGGACCTCTGGTTTACCATTTGATCAACAAAAAAGTTGAAAATTTTATTTAACCTTTATTTGATAAACAGCTAGGTTAAGTTTTTTTTTTTTCAAGGTGGATGAGACAATTTCGGTTAGAAACATTTCTGTCCGATTTGGTTTTTTAGTTGTTGGTTGTGCCACCCTAACACCGAATTAGTCCAATACAAATTGGATTTGCATATATCCGAACCCAACCATAGAGGTACTAACTGAACAAGATGAATCAAGTTCAATTATGGTAAAACTCGTTTCATTTATTTCGAATTTGAGTTGTGTTGAGTCATATTCAAGCACGAGAAAACTCGAACATTATTCATATAATTTTTTCTTCTATATGCCTTAAGAAAAGATTAATATGAAAGCTTAAATAATTTAATTTTGATTCAATTATATGCCAAATAGTTTTTGTAGAAACAAAATCATTATATTATTATGTCAAACTATAATTGCAATATAATTATATATATATATTTTTATATATTTTACATAAATAGTTATATAAAAAATATATAAATTATTATATTTAATGTAAATTATTGAGTTTTATGTTCAGTTGAGCCAAAGAGAGGTGGGGTAGGGTGACAAAAGTCTACTTTAATAAATGAAAGAGCCGAAAACTTGAGAGGGTAAAGGCCTATTCACGCTAAGCTTCTCGCTTCTTGCACAAGTGTGCTAGTGTAAAACTTAGTTTTGAGTTAGAGTTTTACCCGCTTGTAGTTTTACCCAGTTTGAGCCAGTCTTGAGTCAGTTCGAGCTAGCTCAAGCTAGACTAGTTTTCAAACGGGGCTCAAATAGGTGTATGAACATGTTATGGTGGTTGAATATGCGGTGGTTGAATATGCCCGATATGCAGATGATAGCTTCAGTTAAGCTACAACAAAACATGAGTTATTAGTGTATACACGAAGTATACAGATGATTTGTATAGGTTAGCAAGGGTTTTAGGCATAAATCTAGGTCGTTACAGCTTTTAATATCTGTTTGAGATTTTCAGGGTATCTCATTTGCATGCATCATAGGGATTTTGGATTACCAGATTGTCCCTGCGATAGCTTCAGTTAGGCTACAACAAAACATGAGTTATTAGTGTATACACGAAGTATACAGATGATTTGTATAAGTTAGCAAGGGTTTTAGGCATAAATCTAGGTCGTTATAGCTTTTAATATCCGTCCGAGATTTTCAGGGTATCTCATTTGCATGCATCATAGGGATTTTGGATTACCGATTGCCCCTGTGAGTCCAGGTTGATTTGAGTCATAGATTTTGCCAGATTGATAATAGGATTTTGAGGCCCATTTAGCCTTCTTGCCTTGATTGTTGCCTATAGAGTCACTTTTAGGACTTGAGTTAGTTTTGACGTTGAACAGTCTTGATTCGAGCTTTCCGTCCATATACATATTGCATATACCCAAAGGTGGGCACCACTAGGCCACGAGTATGTCTCACATTCAGATTATGCCATGTGCCTACTGTTAGCTGATTAAACTAGAGCCACTTAGGAGCCATTTCTGAGATTTGTTATTGATTGACTGTTCCACAGCCTGATCACCTGTGGCATAGTGAATTATGGTGACCTTAGAGACAAGTCCATAGGCCTACCTATATTTTGGCTACCCAGTACGCTACATAGGGATTTCAGCCCCCTTACTATTTACACGATACCTTGACCTTACCATAGATCAGAGTGACATACCTATGTAGCAGGTCTTTCTTAGCCTAGTGGATTCCCTCATTTACTTGGCGTCAGATACCACATGTGAGGATGAGATTGCACCCATTTAGCCGTGTGACTAGATTTCCACGAGATTCAGCCTCTTTTCCTATAACCCAGAGAAGTTAGACAGAGTGGCGTTTTCACTTGAGGATTTCCACTCACCCCTTTGTATATGTCAGTTTTACTATCAGTTTACCCAAATGATTGAGATGAGTATACATTGCCCAAAGCACATGCCACAGACTAGATGCAGGCTCTATAGACCATGCAGAGTATGTTATCATTCTCCTTGAGACACACTGTGTATATACAGGTGTTCTCGCTTCCTTTCAGCAGTAGTTAGTGGTTGTATAGATAGTCGCCTAAGCCATCTTATGCAGTAGAGTCATAGCAGCTATCCTTGTTCTCTTTATAGAACAGAGTGAGATACTTGACTCAGGGCCAAGTCAACTAGGACCTCGTGAGCGGTCCAGTTCCTTATACAGGGACACTTGAGAGTTGGATCTAGACTGGTGACAGTGAGCCATGCAGCTCATTAGTTTGTACACTCGACCTAGCAGGAGACTCATAGCACACTTTAGGTTGGTTGTAGGACTTAGGAATAAAGTTTCTTGAGAGTGCATGTAGGTGACCTTTCACAGATGAGGATTAGAGGGGCATGGGTAGATGCTAGTAGGTAGGTCTTACCTTCCATGTAGTTTTCCCAGACATAGCTCAGATTAGAACCTTGCGATACTCTAGAGTATCTACTTGACCGACCCAGTAGGCCCTTAGGGGTGACCTAGGGTTTTTGCCGAGTTAGCAGTAGGGTTCAGAACAGAAGAGAAGGATGATGGTCATGTCAGAACATGCATAGACAACTTAGAAATAGAATGTTGATATTGATAGCATCATAAACAAAACCAGCCATGACGGCGCAGCTACAGTAAGTGAGGAGGTACATGGTTATCAAAGAGTAGAGGATACAACTGGTGTGTATCTAGCTTCCAGGTATTCGTTCAGTAGAACCTCCTTGAGTTGAAATTTCGAGGACGAAATTTTTATAAGGAGGGAAGATTGTAAAACCCAAGTTTCGAGTCGGGGTTTTATATTCAGAACTGGTCGGTTCGACCATTATTTTTGAGTTGAGTCAGTTTCAGAACACGTATACTGAGCCGACACCAGTCGCGTGTATGAGCTATGAGGGTCATGCGTACCCAAGTATATGATGACCATCGTATAAGTGAATTGGATGATTGACCAGTGTTCGGTGTCTTGCATGTCACCACATTAGTCTTGTTTCATGGGACATGGTGTACATGATGAGAATGAGTTAAAAGAAATGGGGTAACAATAAGAAGCTTGAAGTATAGAGATACTAGCAAGTTAGTTAGCACATGAGATGGACCACTTCCAGAAGATAGTGATGATTGAGGATGAGTAGCGAGGTGGATCGATAGTCCAATAGGCACTTCACCCGCATCCCCTTCTTCCACTAGTTTATGACATATGGGCAGTAGTTTTTGGCTTCTCTATGCCAGATAGAGGTCTCGATATAATAAGGAAAAGATCAAGACCACCATTGCCTACGAGATCAGATATTTGACGGCATTCCTACCAGAGATAAGGTACCAAATCAGTGATTACCATTTGAGGGCTAATCGGCATTGATGAAAGCAGCCACTCCAGATTTCAAGAGATTACAGTGAGTTAAGCATAAGGTTGCCATCATATGTGTCAGCACATGATCCAAACCCCTATGGATTAGACACGTATGGTTGGATAACGTGAGCCTAGTTGTTAGCAGCCAAGATATGTCAGAGATAGTAGAGTGGATTTATGATGTATACGATCAAGATCAGAATTTTAGCATCTAGATAGAATTGTTGTCGACAGAGTTGCACAACCACCAACCGAGTTGCACAACCGCCGACCGATTCGCACAACCACCGACCGAGTGCACAACCACTAACCGAGTTGCACAATTGTCGACTGATTGCACAACCGCCGACCGTAGTGCACAACCAACCGACCGAGTAGCATAATTGCCGATCGAGTTGCACAACCGCCAACCGAATTGCATGACCGCCGACTGAGTCACACAACCATCGCCGAGGTGCACGACCGCTGCCCGAGATGTACCACCACCGACCGAAGATGCACTACCGCTATCCGTGTATTGCTCATCCACTGACCGAGTAGATTAGTTAGAGCTTAGTAGGGCCAGAACTTGAAGAACAAGATATAGCTACAGTATCATTAGCAGAATAGAGGAGAGTTAGGGAAATTGAAGTTATTCTGATGTTATGGCATAGAATCGAACTCCACGAGCTCTCTTGCAATCATTGTGTTGACCTGACACCCTTGGGTTAGATATATATTACAAGATGACCTCATCAGATACTGTTAGTGACAGTCTCATAAGGATGTGCATGGACAGAGTCAGGGAACATGACAGTATGACCTCCAAATGGGATGGTCACAATGATCAGATTGTGCAGATTTTATGATAGTACATCCATGGGCCACAACCAGCATACACAGATCAGACGTTAGTAGAGGGTCACACACGCAGTTTGACCTATTTAGCGATGGGTCGTCAGTGACAGTAGTTAGACTTGTACTAGAGGATTGGGCATAGATAGAAGGTTAGTGAGGAAGTGACCTTTAGAAGGATAGTGATTCCCTTGTGTTTCTGGTAGCACGATTAGGTTTTCACCTTGAGATATAGGATTGAGCCTTGCCCTGAGTATAGAGGTACCTTTATGGTACTGATTAGGGTTTACAGTGCAGGTAGATGTTGCAGACTGATCTTCTGATGAGGATTCTACCCCAGCATGAGAGCGATGTAGATAGAGACTTCAGATAGAACAGGCCATGCTGACCAGACAGAGTGATATCAGTGTATGCTCATCTTCATTGATAGCCTTGCTTGAGAGTCTACCACAGTGGTAGTAGTCATGTGGGTCAAGATTAGTACTACAAATCGGTACGGGACGGCAGGTCACACACCACTGAAGAGCGGACGAGACACATGTCGAACCTCATTATGAGTCCCCGTAGACTTGAGGGGAGACAGTGGTTCTTTGGGTCGTTTAAACCCCGCCCGTTTAGAAGTGCGTGACTAGTACAGTATCGAGAAACACGTGCCTACTGTTAGCTGATTGAATTAGAGCCACTTAGAAGCTGTTTCTGAGATCAGATCATTGATTGACTGTTCCACAGCTTGATCACCTGTGGCATAGTGAATTATGGTGACCTTAGAGACAAGTCCATAGACCTACCTATATTTTGGCCACCACGTACGCTACATAGGGATTTCAGCCCTCTTACTATTTACACGATACCTTGACCTTACCATAGATCAGAGTGACATACCTATGTAGCAGGTCTTTCTTAGCCTAGTGGATTCCCTCATTTACTTGGCATCAGATACCATATGTGAGGATGAGATTGCACCCATTTAGAGTTCTTTAGCCGTGTGACTAGATTTCCACGAGATTCAGCCTCTTTTCCTATAACCCAGTAAGTGAGGAGGTACATGGCTATCGAAGAGTAGAGGATACAACTGGTGTGTATCTAGCTTCCAGGTATTGGTTCAGAAGAACCTCTTTGAGTTGAAATTTCGAGGACGAAATTTTTATAAGGAGGGAAGATTGTAAAACCCAAGTTTCGTGTTAGGGTTTAATATTCAGAACCGGTCGTGTTCGACCGTTATTTTTGAGTCGAGTCAGTTTCAGAACACGTGTACTGAGCCGAGCCAGTCGTGTGTATGAGCTATGAGGGTCATGCGTACCCAAGTATATGATGATAACATCATGAACACAGTAGAACAGAATGAGTTATCAGAATATATGAGAGTATGCCAGTTATTTTTTTATTTTTATATATAGTGGATCGTAGAATTAGTTTTAGGCCGTTTATCGTTAGGACGCGTTATGGGCAGTTTGGATGGGTTGATAGTCCTAGAGCATATCATTATGATGTTTTGGTGTTTGTTTGATTTTATGGGATTTTTCCGATTTTTTTAGGATTTAATATGCACTTAGTTATTATTCTTGACTCGAGCCGGACACGAGTCAAGTAATATTTACGAGTATTGCCATCCAATTATTTTCTTACTCCCCCGACCTTCTTCTCTTCCCGTCCAAACCCTAGCCGCGCCGCCACTTTGCTTATCGTCGCCACCACCGTCGACGTCGGCCTGCCGCCGATCGTCGCCGCCTAGGCCCACGCCGCGGTGTTGTCGTGCCGCCCCGACCAGTCCCGGCCACCGTCTGGCCGCCGTGACGCCAGAATCGCCGCGCCTAGCAGCCTGCGCGTCGCGTCGCCGATTCCGCCGCCGGCGACCGTCGCCGCCGCGATCCAGGCGGTAGCCTCGACACCCTCGACCCTCCAGCGACCTTCCCCGACCGGAGCGGAGGCCATCGCCGCCCAGGCTGGCCGGATCTAGCTACCCATCGCCGCCACCACTGTTTTAGCCATTTTCCGGCGAGCCGCCACCTCCGCTGGCCACGTCGACGTCGTAGATGCGTCGGGCTCGCCGAGCCGGTTCCAATGGTACCCAATATGACCCCTATCCAGCCAGTAGACGCCGCCGGTGGTTGTCGCCGAAAACCGCCGGAAGCTGCCGGAAAACCACTGAAACCTGCCGGAAAACCGCCAAAACTTGCCGGAAAACCGGATTCGATGGAATTCGCCGGATCTTCCGCGGAGCTCATCCAGTCGAACCTGATCGACTTCGGACGTCGCCGAGAGTCAAATTTGAGCTCCGAGACGCGCGACGAAACCCTAGCCGTCGCCGATTGCCGATGACGTGAGGTATAATTACCTCCGAATTGATAATTTAAACTTGATGATTGTTAGCACAACATGCTAGGGTTGATTTATGATGTGATTGATAGTGCATGGAGGATAAGTGATGAAGTGATAAGTTACATGATGTGATTGATAGTGCATGGAGGATAAGTGATCTAATGAGATAAGTAAATATGAGCATGCTAATCGAGTATGACGTAAAAACACAGTAAAATTGGTATGAATAGGATTAGTTAGAATTATTTTCATACTTATGATTATTTGATTGTTGATTGATATTTATTGAGTTTGATGCATCATTTAGTTAGCGGGCGTTAGTATTTAGTTTTGATGTGTAGGTACGGAGTAGGAGCTCGCCGCCTAGGCGCGATGACACGCTTGGAGCTTCTACCAGGTCCGTTTAGGACTCGTCTCTGTTTTACGTTCTCTTCTATTGTATGTTTATTTTATTATCTGCAGGACGGGTTAAGTGGCGTTTTATCGGATCCCACTTAACTCGGGCCATTTAACCGAACAGTTTTCCGGATTAATAACCCTCGAGGATGAGATCCCTCGAGGATGATTTCGAAAACAAGATCCACCACAAGTTGCCTTCGGGCCTATTATATAAATCCCTACCCAGCCCTATATATATATGTATGTGTTTTCGCGTTTTCAGTGAGACGAGAGATGGAGAAACCGACTGCACGTACCATGAGCGGATGCCGTGACAGTCAAAGCGGGCTCTGGATTAGTGCCAGCGGACTGTTCCATTCCCGAGGGATCCTGACAACTCCGCGTTTGAGTTCCTCACACCCGGAGAACGTGGAGGTTTACGGGTACTGTTTAGTACAGCGCATGTCCGGACTTGTGGTTCAAAGGGTACTAAAGGCGACTGCCTGAGAGTACTCGGCCTTCGTGCTCAAGGCCAGGAGAAATATGGAGGTAAGGAGAGGGCTTAGGATTTGAGACCAGAAAATGAAGTAAGAAAATGCCGAGAGCGGCATCAGCAGCAGCAGATCAGTAAGTTCGGGATGCTACCGGGTCTGCAGCCCAGTGGCTCCTCAGTAGTGCCCTTCAGAGTGTTCACGTGGAGTATATGATGTTTTCTTTCATATGAGAGTTTGCTCTCATAGCCAGCTTGTTATAGTTATTTTATTTTCCGGACCAGTAACACTTGTTACTGACGTGTTTTTATACTATATGTAGGTAATAATCACGAGTTGGAGGAGCCAGCTTGGACGGAGGAGCAATGATGTCGTTTGCACACATGTCAGTCGATAGAGTAATTAATGTTTTTGTTATGATATTATCTTGAGAATGACGTGAAATGCTGAGACATGATATGATGTGATTAAATGCTTAAGATATGATGATAGGACGTAATTAAGTGCTAAGAGATGATGAGATGATGTGAACACGAATAGATTGTGCAATGGAAGCGTAGTGGGTTGAGACCCAAGTTTCAAAATGAGTTACAGCATGTTAGATTTTGTATTTTGTATGAATGAAATTGTTTGATATATGGTTATATATATATTTGCATATGTATATTTGACAGGGTGGCCCCTAATTGCATTTTTAGGGGAAACTCTGTCCATTATATTTCAAAGTTTTTATTAATTTTTATCGGGATTGTCTTGGTGTGTACTTTGATTTGCATGTCATTCATGTAGTACCATGTTAGGGTTTGTGCATTCATCCATGCATTGAGAGTTGTATCTTCATCTTAAGACGCCGAGATTGGATCCGTATGAGTTAGGTTCGGGTTAGCCGACCTAACCGGGGCCTGTAACATACCGGTTCGGTTCACGAGCGTGAACCGGATTTGGGGTGTTACACCCAAGACCATCTCGCAACAAGCTTTCTATCCATACGTCTCACGACCACCGGTGCAGCTGTAGTCACCACCTACGACGATGTTTTGCACTTGGTTTCCGCCACCGCCCTTTCAGGCCGTTTTCTTGTGCAGGCAAGCCACCTCCAACCAATCTAACCACCGTTGTGGCCCTGATCACCGTCGGCAATGCCGTCGCACTCGGATGTGATTTCGGCCATTTTTTGACCGGTCGGTAGCCAGACTCCTCCGATCGCCACCACCACCATGTTCCTCATTACCTAAGCTGTCGATCCTGACTGGCGGCCACCTCCACCATGCCACTATTGGGGTTTTTGGCGACAGGCACATGCTGCCCTGTCGAACCTGTTTGCCAGCGTTCTTGTCTGCCTACTTGTGTTCGCGTCCACCTACCTGACCATGTTCACATGCTCAACAGTCCCGTGGTCATGCCCGAGTCTGTGTCCGTGTCCAACTAACTAGCCTAGCAACTAGTCCAACCCAGCAAGCACTCTTGCTTGACTTGGCTGAGTCGACTCCCCTGAGTTGACGCGGTTAGTCATTTTCAAATATTTTCAACCCGTTGTCTGCCATTTTCGACCGATTTCGGTAATTCGAGAACCTCTACATTAGTTTAGATACATATTCACATTATTTAGTATATTTTGATGTTATGAATGCTATTTATTTATTTATTATTTTTTCTTTGTTTTTATATATTCTTGTATACGATGAATGCTTATGTGATTGTTTATTATTATGATATATTTACTTATTAATATTAATCTTATTCATATTTACTAAATTTTGTTTATTTATTTATTTATTTATTATTTTGTTGCATGTATGTTACATGTATACTATACTACTTAAATATGATATTATTATTATTATTATTATTATTCATGATTAATTAATATCAACTACTTATTTATTTATTTATTAAACAAATGATTATGTATTTATTTATTTAATTATTTATATATTTACTAACACGAGTATATATAAAATTTACTCGTATTTAGTTGTGTATTTATATAGTATATGATATTATTATTTTATGATTAGAGTATTATTATTTTTATTATTTGCATGTATTTATTATTTATCTATTTATTCATGAGTGTATTTATTTATTTATTTATTAGTTATTTCCTTAAATATATCTCAATTTATGTGCTAAATGTTTAGTTGTAAATTTATTGAGAATTATCTTCTTTATTAGGATGAATTGATGATGTGAGCATACACCACGAGTATACATTATATAGAGATGTCAGTATTTTACCTAATAGTGGGTTTCAATATAGGCTTCAGAGTCCGAGCTCGTTATAGATGAGACGCCACACTTGGAGCTTGAACCACAAATCCGTTAGGACTCTTCTCAGCATTTATCCCTATAGTTTATTGTTGATTTGATTTTTAGATCACATAATGTGTTAAGTGGTTGTTTTATCAGGCCCTACATACACCACGAGTATACATTATATAGAGATGTCAGTATTTTACCTAGTAGTGGGTTTCAATATAGGCTTCAGAGTCCGAGCTCGTTATAGATGAGACGCACACTTGGAGCTTGAACCACAAATCCGTTAGGACTCTTCTCAGCATTTATCGCTATAGTTTATTGTTGATTTGATTTTTAGATCACATAATGTGTTAAGTGGTTGTTTTATTAGGCCCTACTTAACATGGGTCATTTCGACGTATTTTACTTCTGTGATTAATAACCCTCGAGTCTGATTTCGAAAATAAGATCCCCTATAAGTTGCCTACAGGCCTATTAGATAAATCAATTCCCATGCATATTACATAAATCCATTCCCAGGCCTATATATGATTTTATCGGTGTTTTCTAGCGAGATGTGAGACAAGGGAAAACCGATAACCGCGCTACGCAATCAGGCACGTGTCACTCGAAGGGAATACAGATAACCGTGCTATGCTAGTAGACGTGTGCCAGTCAAACTGTGTTTTGGATTGGTGAGTGGTCATTTCTATTCCTGAGAGATCTTAACAACTCCACTTTTGAGTTCCTCAACCTCAAGAAGTGTGGAGGATTACAGGTACTACAATGTAGCGCATATCTAGACTTGTAGTTTCAAAAGGTATTGAAGGCACATGTCTGAGAGTACTCAGCCTCTATGCTTAAGGCCAGGAGTGATACAGAGGACGTAGAGGGCTGAAGGAACAAGGAAAAGAAATTAATATTCCCACGCAAGGGATAGTTTTAAAAGTTGTCGAAGCATGAGATGCGTAAGAATGAGATGTTGTCGAATCAATGACGATGACTTCTAACTAGCGTCCATATGAGAGATTCTGTGAAGAAGTATATATATAGTTTTATTTAACAGGAGGATCAGCTTTCCTGTACCAGTTTGACTATTAGTTATTTCTTGACCAGTAACACTCATTATTAACATTTTTCTTATTACATATGTAGGTTTGGTGATCTTGAGTCAGTTTTAGTGGGAGGATAGATAAATGATACACACACCTTAAGCTTAGCACAATTATTTCATTTCTTACTTTTATTTATATTTGATGAGTTTTCAAGCATATTTAGCAATGTGTTCTATTGACGCCAAATGCGTTATTTTGATTTATATTATTGATTGAGTCTTATAGACTATCAGCTTTAGATATAACTCGACTCAATCGCGACATTTCCAATCCGGTTCTTAGGTGACTTCTTTGGAAGCATTTGCTCCTCTCCAATGATCTTAGGTTGGAGCATAGTTAACATTGAATTTAAAGGATCTATTGCTTGGTAGATTTCTTTTGTGGCTAATCCCCTAAGTTTTGGCCAAGTTGGAAAGATCAAATCACCCATTTGAAATGCTCACATTACAGTAATAGAGTGTCAGTTGGGGAGCGACCATAACATAAAAGCAATGAAATGCCAAGGTTGAAATGATCCTTGTTAGGGAACCAAGACAATCATTCTTACTAATAAGAAAAAAGCCTCCATTTGTAAAATTTGTGAAAATATCATTTGATTTGTAGACATGAACAAATTTTAGTAATTTTTTCCAACCCAAGGTTTCCTTGAATAATCATACATTTCTAAGATCTTTCTTGCCTAACATACATCCTTGGCTTTGCAAGAACGTCAACTGAAAGGAAGCAAGGGTGGTCTATGCCAGCTCCCTGCATGCGCCTTTGCTCTAGCCGCACATAGGTTCTCACTTTGTTTTTCCCTTGAAACTCTAGCTATTTTGGTGTGTCTGCTCTTTCCTTTGTTGAAAGAGAGAGCGATGGTACACACTATATTAGCCTTCGCTTATTAGCTCAAAGACTCGTTAGCTCCTATAGCATAGCTGTTTGAACTCATAGTTGATTGTCTTTATCAACCAAACAATTAAGCCTACTTTCTCAATAATTAGTTATGCTTGTACTTGCTTGATTTGAGTTGAATTTTAACTTGAATGTAATCAAATTGTACATCAAGCAAATATGAGCTCGATTGAGCTATAAACACTTAGTAGTAGCACCCCACCCTAGGGGTGCTAACATCTTGATTGAGCTTGAATTCCTTCGATGTTAACTCGAGTTTGTTCAAATCAAAGTTCAATTCGAATTAAGTGTGAGTATACCTTTGTTCGGCTCGATTTGTCTCCGAGCTTGATAATTTATATTAAATATAATAGTTTAAATTTTTTTATATAACCATGTATATAAAATATAAAAAGTAAAAAAAATAATTATATTCTATTGATGGTTTTACAAGATAATATAATGATTTTGTTCCTACATAAACTATTTGACATATAGTTTAATTGAAATTGACTTATTCAAATTTTATAATTAATTTTATTTTAAGTTTTTTATAAATAATAATAATAATAATAATAATAATAATAATAATAATAATAATAATAATAATAATAATAATAATAATAATAATAATAATAATAATAATAATAATAATAATAATAATAATAATAATAATAATAATAATAATAATAATAATACTCAGAGCTTTTCCTGAACCGGAAATAAACATTTTCGTACAACTTAAATCCTAAACTCGATTGCACGTTGCCCAGAACAACCATGCTAGAAAGAAAAACACCCAACCCTACGCGTACATTAGTATTTCTCCTCGAGCGTGGAGAAAATAATGAATTGTTTCAAGGAGAGACTGGAGTGAGTCATTGAGCGAGCAGTCCCGTCCGATTCTGCGTCTCCCCTTTCTAGGTTTTCACTTCCTGGCCCCCCCCCATCTTCTCCGGCGACTTGCCGGAAAAACCGACTCTCTATCAATGGGCGGCGCTGACAATGGAGACGATGTTGTCCAGCCGGCGGATGCGGCGGCGGCGGAAGGGGAGGATGTGGACACCATGATTGGCCCCGGGCCTGCTCCCCGAATTCGCCCTAAACGCCCCTTGCAGTTCGAGCACGCATACCTAGACTCGCTCCCTTGCGCTCATATGTATATTGCTTCTCTTGTTTTCTCTATCGGTGATGACAAATGCGCTGGTTTGAGTGCCAAACCTGAAATGTAGTGTGTAGATGATATTGCGTGCTTCTTATTTATGGTTTGCCTGTTGAATTTTGTAGTTGTGTGTTGTTTTTTTCTACAATTTTTTAATTCTTAGTATGACTCATTGAGGTTTCGTTTGAATTGACGACTTGAAATGTGGTGTGTAAATTATATGGTATGTAATGTCATACCCGTGAGTACTTGATTGATTTATGTGTTACCTGCTGAGTAGTTTTCTCATTTTTCTAATCCTTAATACCACACTTGAAGTCTTCTTGATTGTTTTTGCTGGTTTGAATTTACAACGTGAAATTTGGTAAGTAGATGATATGATCTGTAATTTCATACTCGCGAGTTGTTAATTCACGTGTTTCCGGTTGAATTTTGTAGATGTGGGTGGTTGCGGTTGCTGTTGTTGTTACTGGTTTGTTTCCTTTTTTTCTCTCCCAATTTGCTAATCCTCAATATGGCACATTAAGTTTTCTTAAATATTGTTTTTCTGGTTTCAATTCACAACTTGACATGGTGGTGTTTGAATGATATGGTATTTAATTTCATGTGCGTGAGTTGTTAATTTGTGTTTCCTGCCTTAATACAACGTATTAGGTTTTGTTATTTTTTTACCTGTTTGAAATTACAACTTGAAGTGTGGTGTGAAGATGATGTGGTCTGTAATTTCATACTGGTGAGCTGTTAATTTATGTGTTACCTCTTGAACTTGCAGTTGAATGTTGTTTTTTAAACTTTTTAATCCTTAATGCCCTATTTTAAGGTTTCTTGATTATTTTTCATGTTGGTTTGAAGATGGTATGGTCTATTAGTTCATACTCGTGAAAACCTAATTTATGTGTTATCTGTTTAATTTTTCAGTTGTTTTGCATTTTTTCAACTTTCTAATCCTTAATACAACGAATTAAGATTTCTTTTTTTCTGGTTTGAAATTACAGCTTGACATGTGGTGTGATCCCATGGTCTGTAATTTCATACCTGTGAGTATTTGATTTGTGTTACCTGTTGAATTCTGTATTTGTGTGTTCTTTTTTTTTTCAACTTTCCAATGCAAGTTGGGAAAAAGAGAAAATTTTAAAACCGATTCCTCTGAAATTGTACATTTTTTGAAGTAAAGTCTCTGATTGTGTCTGTGCTTCGTACATTTTTTTCATGTTAACAAAAAGAGACAGTTTGTCTCTTGTTAACATGAAAAAATGTACGAAAATATAATTTCAATCAAAGACTTACTTCAAAAAAATGTACATTTCAGAGAATCGGTTTTAAAATTTTCTCTTTCCCAACTTGCATTGGAAAGTTGAAAAAATTTTCTAAATACAAATTCAACAGGCAACACAAATCAAATATACTCACAGGTATGAAATTACAGACCATGGGATCAAACCACATTTCAAGCTATAATTTCAAACCAGAAAAAAGAATCTTAATTCGTTGTAATAGGATTAGAAAGTTGAAAAAATTAAACGAACTCTTACATAAATTAGGCTTTCACAGTTTGAACTAATAAGATACCATCTTCAAACCAACATGAAAAATAATCAAAACATTAAGTTAAAAAAGTTTAAAAAACAACATTCAACTACCGTAGGGTAACATAAATTAGCAACTCACCAGTATAGTTACAGACTACATCATCTTCACACCACATAAGTTGTAATTTCAAACGGAAACAAAAAATAACAAAACTAATACGTTAGTATTAAGGCAGAAACACAAATTAAAAACTCACGCATGAAATTAAATATCAAGTTAATGATCTAGACAAGACCAAGCCG
>JAURVB010001894.1:0-37543 GCA_033002965.1 Piper betle
ATAAGCTGCCCAAAGGAGTCTTACTTGTGGGTCCTCCTGGCACGGGCAAGACAATGCTTGCAAGAGCTATTGCTGGAGAAGCTGAAGTGCCCTTCTTTTCATGCAGTGGCAGTGAGTTCGAGGAAATGTTTGTGGGTGTTGGTGCTCGTAGAGTGAGGGATCTCTTTTCTGCTGCAAAGAAGCGCTCCCCATGCATTATATTCATTGATGAGATTGATGCAATTGGAGGAAGCCGAAATCCGAAAGACCAGCAATACATGAAGATGACATTGAATCAGTTGCTCGTCGAGTTGGATGGTTTTAAACAAAATGAAGGAATCATTGTGATTGCTGCAACAAATTTCCCTGAATCATTGGACAAAGCATTAGTTCGACCTGGTCGTTTTGATCGCCATATAGTGGTACCTAATCCTGACGTGGAAGGGCGAAGGCAGATTTTGGAGTCTCACATGTTAAAGGTGATTATGGTTTTTCCGCCTTATATTCTTGCATTTTTACTTCTCTTTTTTATTGTTTTGAACCTTATGTATCTTAAGCTTGCACTGATTACGTGGGTAAAGGTTGTCTTGCATTTGGGGTGTCTCGAATGGGACTATGAGATCTTACTTGAATCTTGCAAGAAGTTATCTTGATTTAAAATTTTGACTTGAAAACGAATTCAATGAACTAGATGTTTTATCATATATTTTGTCTCTGAACCTTGCCAGGACAGACCTTCTGAAATTGCTTTGTTGGCATATCATGATTGGAGTGGTATAACCACCTCAAATAGGATGGTTTGGCTATCCATTGACATGTATGACTGAAGTTGTTTTTTAAACGTTCTAGGTTATGAAAGCTGATGATGTAGATTTGATGATCATTGCAAGAGGCACACCTGGGTTTTCTGGTGCTGATCTTGCTAACTTGGTCAACATTGGAGCCCTTAAAGCTGCAATGGATGGCGCCAAGGCAGTAACCATGGCTGATTTGGAGTATGCAAAGGACAAGATTATGATGGGAAGCGAAAGAAAATCAGCTGTTATTTCTGAGGAGTCGCGGAAATTGACAGCTTTCCATGAGGGTGGACATGCTTTGGTAGCCATCCATACAGATGGGGCTCATCCTGTACATAAAGCAACAATTGTTCCCAGAGGCATGGCTCTTGGTATGGTTTCTCAACTGCCAGAAAAGGATGAAACAAGTGAATCACGTAAGCAGA
Source organism: Piper betle (assembly GCA_033002965.1). NCBI lineage: Eukaryota > Viridiplantae > Streptophyta > Magnoliopsida > Piperales > Piperaceae > Piper > Piper betle. The sequence continues at coordinate 1,202 of JAURVB010001894.1, forward strand.
TGTTGGCACGACTAGATGTTTGCATGGGCGGCAGGGTGGCAGAAGAGCTGATATTTGGGGAAAATGAGGTTACATCAGGGGCCTCTTCGGATCTACAACAAGCCACAAGGCTGGCCAGAGCAATGGTTACAAAGTATGGAATGAGCGATCTGGTTGGTTTAGTCTCTCACAATTATGATGATAATGGGAAAAGTATGAGCACAGAAACAAGACTTCTCATTGAGAATGAAGTGCAGCAGTTCTTAGACAGGGCATACAATAATGCTAAGACAATTCTTTCAACCCACAACAGAGAACTCCATACACTTGCAAATGCCCTCCTTGAGCATGAAACACTAACAGGCAGTCAGATTAAGACCATACTAGCTCAGGTCAATTCACAGACAGAACTACAACATAATCAAAATCAAGCGGTAGCATCACCAGCCGTACCTGTCCAGCCTTCAAGCCCATCTGCTGCAGCGGCATCTGCTGCCACTGCTGCTGCTGCAGCCACCACAGCATCCGCCACGGCCCAAGGAGTTACACAACCTGTTGGATCCTGATATGCCACTACAGGAAAATTAGTCTTTTTTCTTTTTAAGGCTTGACCTGTATTTTACATTTATCCTTGTGACAGAATGCCTGTTCTTGCTTATGGAACATTGCTGGGCACCGGCATCCGATTGTAGCTTTTGTTCCCACTGAATCTTGGCATTTCGAACTTGATGTAGTAGAGAGGTAAAAGTTCGTTTACAGTTAAATATAGTGGGTTTTTAAATACGTCTAGTAGCCCATGTTTTTTACCTTGATTAAGCATTTTAGTTCTCTTGCATTGTCAGAAATTGAACACTTCTCTATGGAGTGAATAAATATGTGCCTGGCTAAGAAGCCAACATTCTCATCTTAACTTTTTGTTTTGCTTTTGTTGCTGTGTAGAGATTACGGAAGGAGTTCCCTCGGGACATTGAGCTTCGATAGCTATATTTTTAACCAGAGAGAATAGTAGATGATAATTTTGTATTCAACTCAAAGTTTCTTTAACAGCCCATCAGACAGGCCAGTTCTATAAGTACATGCTCAAGCACAAAGTTGTTTAGGCTCACCTCACGTTGGTATGTGGAAGATTATGCTGCCTTGTACAAATTACTGTGGTTTGAAACTGTGAATACAACTTTCTGTGGTTAGTAGAATTATTTCCATGAGAACAGTTTTTTTTTTGTATATTTGTTTTGAGCAAAAATGATAGTAGTTGATGTGGTCAGGTGAGATTTTTTTAGGTTTGTCCTTCTCTAATTGATAGAAATATTGTCCATCCAACTCCATAGTGCAGCACCCTAAATATTATTCTCTCACAGCCAAGTTCCAAATACTTTTTTACACATCATCAGGTGTATTGCATTATTGTAAAAGCTCTTCCATGGCATCTCATTGCTAATCTTGCTTATAAAATTTAGATGTGGATATATATATATATATATGAGGGGCATTTTGCTGTACTGCAGCACAGCCAAGATGGCTGTGCTGCAGTGTTTCAGCCGTTGGATCAAATCCAACGGCTGAAACATGACCCCCATAAAAATAAAACATTGCTCGCGCCGCCGCCGCCGCCGCCGGCCGACGCGTCGCCGCCACCCCGGCCGACGCGACGCCACCCCCTGCCCCGCCCGTCGCCGCCCCGCCGGGGGCGGCGACGTATCCGCCGGGCGACGGGCGGCGGATCTAGCCGCCCCGGGTCTTCCCCTGCCGGCCCGCCGCCCCGCCGCCGGGCGACACCACCGCCGCTCGTCCCCCGCCCGCCACCCCGCCGCGCGACGCCCCGCCGCCACCCCGTCCCCGCCCGCCACCCCGCCGCGCGCGCCCCCGTCCCTCGTCCTCCGTCCCCCGCCCGCCACCCCGCCGCGCCCCCCTCGGCCCCGCCGCCACCCCGCCGCGCCCCCCTCGGCCCCCGCCGCCACCCCGCCGCGCCCCCCTCGGCCCCCGCCCGCCACCCCGCCGCGCCCCCCTCGGCCTCCGCCCGCCACCCAGCCGTGCCGCGCCCGCGCCCCCGTCCCCTGTCGCCGGCGCCCCCCCCCCCCCCCCCGGCCGTCGCCGTGGCCGGGCAGCCTTCCCGCCCCCTCCGCCGTCGCTGCTGCGCGCCGCGCCGGCGCCGGCCGGGGGCGCCGGCGGCCAGGGGACAGGGGCGGGCGCGGCACGGCTGGGTGGCAGGCGGTAGGCTATGGGGGGCGCGGCAGGTGCGCGGCCGAGGGAAGGCGGCGGGGTGGCGGCGGGGGCCGAGGGGCAGGGGCAGGGTGGCGGCGGGGCCGAGGGGCGCGGTGGGGTGGCGGGCGGGGGACGGAGGACGAGGGACGGGGGGCGTCGCGCGGCGGGGTGGCGGGCGGGGGACGGGGTGGCGGGCGGGGGCGTCGCGCGGCGGGGTGGCGGGCGGGGGACGAGCGGCGGTGGTGTCGCCCGCGCGGCGGGCCGGCAGGCTAAACCCGGGGTGGCCAGTCAGCCGTCCGTCGGCCGGCAGTTACTGCTGCACCCGCAGCCGGCAGCGGCAGGGTCGGCTGGCGTGCGGCAATGCTGCTGCCACGTGCCGGCGCGCGTGGCCGCGCGGAGCAAATTTTTTTTCTCATGGTTGTCATGTTTCAACGGTTAGATTTGATCCAACGGCTGAAACACTGCAACACAGCCATCTTGGCTGTGCTGCAATACAACAAAATGCCCCTCTATATATATATATATATATATATATATATATATATATATATATATATATATATATATATATATTGGACCTATAAATGGTGATAATTCCGATTGCCATTTTTATGGAAAAGGCGAAAGACGATGAGTTGCTAACCTCTTTTTGTATAGCAAATCAAAGGTAATTGGGCAACGACCAGACCCTAACTTCTATTTTTTGAAGCAAATTACCAGTAATTGTTAACTAAAAATATGTCAATAGGGTTGGGTCGTGACAAAAAAAATATATAATATATAAAGAAAAATGTATCACGGATCATAAAAAATGACAGAACTCACAAAATAATGCTTGACGGTTACAACTAATACGGTAGTTTTGTTCTATGCGTTGGAGAAAAATAAAAAGGGATCAATCCCTTAATGTTTTGCTAACATTTTGCATTACATGTTTTTTAGTCATATTTATCATAATTTTATTTTATTTTCAATAAAGAGTCATAAAACAAGCAAACCAAACACCTCATAAATATTCTTTATTGTAATAATCATTAGAAAAAAATAATGACGAAGCAGGTTGCTTTGGAATTTTGTCCTCTACATGTAGTGACAAGTGAATCCGTCAAATAATAAATGGACACGGCTTTACAACTATAATTATATAATAATTTTAAAAAAAAGATGGATGAGAATACTATTATATATAATTTTGTTAATGGGCAATACATAATAGTTAGCGTTGTGAACGCATCATTTTGAGGGAAGTTGATGGGTGAGCATTTATTTTTAATCAAATCTGGGCCGTCCAATCAACATGGACGACCCAGATTGAATGTGAGGCGGAAAGTTTTCCTGCCCTTTGTGAAGGGAAACTTTCCTATATATATATAAATTTTTACAAACATCTGAAACGGGTCCAATTCAACTGAATTAGCCTGTAATATGAGTTTAAAAACATATTTGTAGTGATTAACAAAGAATCATGCTTTGACTTGCCGGCTCCTACCTTTGGAATCGATTCACCCATTTTATGAACTCAAAGTGTGTTGCTTTATTTTCAACATATCAATTAAAAAGTTAATTGTTATTAATCTATAAATTTGAATTTTATAATACTTGCTCATTATTATAAATTTGCAACTTCATATACAAAGAATCCCACATTAAGGGAGGGTTAGCGAAGCTGGCAATTTTGTTTACACCCGTAAATCAAACTATAAATCTATATTAACAGGTTAGTGAAATTAATTTTTTATGTAAGAATCGTATTCACATAATTTTTATATCATTCACAATTAAACATAAAAAATACTACAAGGTTGTTAACCGGATTACACACCTCCCACTTCCGTTAATCTTATCCATAGGCTTGTGGGTCTAAAAATAAACAATAAAAAAATTCGCATTAGTTTTACAATTTAAACTCATAACAAGTGTAATTTCATTCACGGTAAATTAATAATAAAATACTATTCATACTATTTATCTACTTTCACAATGCCCCTTGAGTACTCCTGGAGACTGCATTCCATTCCTATAATTAACCAACCCGACGCGCCAGCATACTCGCGCAGACCAACCTGTTTTGTTATTGTTGTGTTTATCATTTTTCAAGCCGACCAATTCGTTTACGTTGTACCCATGTTTTGCCATTGGACTATGGCATTGGCTAGGGAACCTGATTGGAGTTTTGTTACTACCCGTGATTGGTTACATGTTGAGTGGAACATCTAAATCAAGTAAAAGTTTGGACTACATATTTGTCCTGGTGCATATGTTATGCTTAAATCCACTTAAAAGCTGTTATGTGGTTGGTTTGCAAGCTTCAAAACAATAAATAGGTAGCTTTGGGTTGATGGCAATTTCCTTTGCAACATAAATGACAATTTTTTAAGCACGATAGGGATGGGTGTGGTTTCAAGGGAAGTGTTGAGGATAGGAGGAACTAGTGGGGGGAATATTTGGGAGGGAGAGAATCTGTACGAGGACTTTGGTCAGGGTAACCTGCCGGAAATGCATCTAAAACTACTAGAGATAAATGGCAAGCAATAACCACACGGGAGAGCTTTCACAGCTTAAGCATAATTTATTTGCACTCAAAACCCAAAACCAAACTAGATGAGTTTAGAAACACGACAGAACCTTCCAATACCACTTCCAGAAAAGAGAAAATCTTGTCGATTGCCATATCCTGGTACCAACATGTTGAATATCATATATTGAAAAAAAATGTCGAACATCAGGTTTAAGCTCACTGCAGCACACAATTATAAAACGCCTACAAATAGCATAAATCATTTAACTGACAACGGGCATGGGCATGGTTTCGCGTTTTTTTCAATCAACTTTTCCCTTTCTGCATTGTTATCACATAAACCATCCCAAGTCATTATAAATTGAGGTGTAGACGATCATCCAATCCAGGATGAAGAATGACCACAAACCATAAGTTATATCTTATCAAGAATAACAACTTCAGTTACAATAACATCTACTACTAATACAAAATTTGCCACACTCAAAGAGTCACACAAGCTGCTCAACACAATAATAACCACCAATTTTTTTCTAGCATGGTCAAATATAACAGTTTTCTTACGATTTTATCAAATTTCAAATCTAATTACGGCAAACCTTAGGCGCACAAGATAAATATTTGCAACTTACCAACCAAACAGGCCTCCCACGTTTGCAACAGCACCTCAAATCAGATCTGCAACATTCGAAGGGAGCTCTTCGATCACCACATTGTAGAACCTCTGTATATCAGATAACATCCTCTCATCCTCCCTAGTTAAGAAATTGATAGCAACACCTTTCCTTCCAAACCGACCACTACGACCAATACGATGGAGATAGTTCTCTGGTTGGGTTGGCAAATCATAATTAATGACCAGAGATACCTGTTGGACATCTATACCACGAGCAAGGAGATCAGTGGTAATGAGCACACGAGAGGAACCAGATCTAAATTCCCGCATGATAATATCCCTAGTATTCTGATCCATGTCACCATGTGTAGCAGAGACAGTATGATCTCTGCTTCTCATTTTGTCTGTCAACCAGTCAACCTTGCGCCGGGTGTTCACAAAGATAACACTTTGGGTAATGGCAAGAGTCTCATAAAGATCGCATAGTGTATCAAGCTTCCAGTCTTCCTTCTCAACATTGACATAAAATTGCTTAATACCTTCAAGAGTTAGCTCATCACGCTTCACAAGAATTCTCACTGGCTTGTTCATGAATTTTCTAGTAATTTCAAGAGCTTCAGGAGGCATTGTTGCAGAAAAGACTCCAACTTGAATCTTAGGAGGAAGAAGTTGAAATATATCATAAATCTGAAAATCCAGAGTAGACAACACCAGTAAGAAAAATTGGATTTATATAGCACATCTTTTTGAACAAAAGAATCATTAACAATAATCCTTTACTAATGCAAGTAAAACCCTCTGCTGTAACTTAATTACAATTAGCAGCCTTCCCAGGTGAACATTTAAACTCCATAATGACATGTATCTAGAGTCACTTTTGTCTCATTGGTCCATAATGACCTTCAATGCATATAAATTGATCATTTTCTGATTATTATTCACTGAGCAAGGCAAATTAGACTCGCCAAAAAACAATAAGACCGAAACTTAAACATTTGAGATGAATATAATTTGAGAAAAGTAAAAATAACATTAAGAAAACCCAAAAGACCTGATCTTTAAACCCTCTAGAAAGCATTTCATCAGCCTCATCCAGAACAAACATCTTAATGTGGTCTGGGCGAAGTGATTGTCTTCGGAGCATGTCAAAAACACGACCAGGGGTACCAACAACAACGTGAACCCCGCTGGAAAGAATTCTCTGGTCCTCACGGACACTGGTTCCACCAACACACGCATGAACCTTAACACCCAAGTAGTCACCAAGGGCCCGCATAACCTTCTCAATTTGCTGAGCCAATTCTCTAGTAGGTGCCAGCACAAGCGCTTGACACTCCACTAAACCATAATCCAATTGCTGCAGAACTCCAGAGCAGAAAGTAGCAGTCTTCCCAGTACCAGACTGGGCTTGCTGAATTACATCAAGGCCCTTGCAAAAAGGCACAATCCCTCTCTGCTGAATTGCAGAAGGCTTCTCAAAACCTATCATTTTGATTGAAGTAAGATAAAAATCTTCCGAATATGAACAGAAAATGCAAGAAAAAAACAAAATAACTGAATTTTACCATATGCATAAATGCCTCGCAGGAGGTTCTCGTTCAAGCCCATCGAATCAAAGCTATCAAAAACCTCAGTGTATTCCTTGAAGAACTCTTCTCCCTCTGCAGTAAGCCTTACTCGACAAAGAAAGATGATCAAAGAAAAATCAATACTAACACACGCACAAAATGCAAAGAAAAAAAGAAGAAAAGATAAAGGGGAGAAGCTACAGGGACAATACAATTCATTCATTCTCTCATCAAACTGACGGTCATCAAACTGCGATCTTTCAACTCCAATTCCTGCCATGATCACTGTGCAGACGCAAAACCCAGTTTAGGAGAAAGGCCCCAAGTATGCCAAATATTGTCCTAAAAGTATTTTGAAACAATCAACAATGACATTCACGAAATTTCTCAAGAAAATTACCCCACACAAAATTTCTCAGATAAGAAACAATTAAAACAACGGTACACGATAAAACCATTTTCTACCATGTGAAGTACATAACCAAGTTTTAATTCATCAGTTACTTGTAAAATAACCAACTCAAAACATGCAGCCAATGAATCGTTTGCTGCGCTAATTCTTACAGGGAGACAGAAAGTATCAAAAGAAGCGGGCACTAAATAACAAAACCCAGGATTTACAATAAATTAAGATCCTGCAAACTCAGGAACACCATAGTAATGAAAATGGTGGGTTGCAATCTCACAAACACCAATTTAGCATACTAAACATCCACCCATCATGCGGAGCAGTAAAGGACAAGCATAGATCCTCAATAAATATGCACAAAACACAAACACATAATCATAGTAGCTCACAAATCACAACACACACACACAGAGGATCAAATATTGCTGTTCCAAAGATTAAAAGCCTTGACAATGTCCAAATCCAGGACAGGACACCCATGTCAAGTTCATTAGAAAAACGCACGCAATCAAGAAACAAAATTTTCCCAAACAAAAGCAACAGACACACACACACACAACAGAAATCATAAATAGAAAATCCACAGCATTGTATAAAACACACACTAATCCAGGTACAAACGCGCATAAGCAAAAATATTACGAACATGATAGCTTTTAAAAAAAAAACCAAGAACGCGAGATATATATATAGAGATAAAATTGCTCCTCCAGAAAATTAAAAATCTTAACATTGAACACATCCACCATGAGATATTAAGCAAAACTACAAAAAGCAACATCAGAACACATTTTTCCTCAAAAAAATTCAACATCCGCGCAAAAATGAATCTCATCCAATCACAATATCACCATCCCACAGCATCACACAAATCCCACCATCCCAGCCTCATCAAAGGTCCCCTAACCAAACAATCCAAGCAACAAACAAACACGACACAACAAAACGGCTCAACATGGGACGATCCACCTCTTCCCCCCTGGAAACCAATCAAAACCCAGCCACACCAAGCAAACCAAACAAACAAGCCAAAGATCCCGACTTTACACCGCAAGCACCCACAAAAAGCACAGCGTTCGGATCGGGATCGAGCGGCGATCTCACCGGATTGCAGAGAAGAGGACGAGAAGCCGGGGGATTCGAAGGAAAGCGAGATCGGAGAGGTAGGGTTTCAGCAACTCCTCTCGGGGGGAGGAGTCCAGCGGAGAAGAAAGCTAATGGAGAACCAAGTTTATATAGTACACGAACCGTTACGATGTAGTACACAAAGTTCCGTTTTATTACGAAAATACCACGATGGTAGGGAGGTAAATAAGTCCATAGATAGGGTTTATTTCAGTTGGGGGAAATTGGCCTTTGCTTTCGTGGGGTGGTCAAGAAGGAGTTTTGATGCCCTAACGCTTGTTGGGCCCATTAATCCCTGGCCCATTAAATCATTTCTTCTCCTTCTTTTCCAAAAAAAAAAAAAAAAAGTGGGGGAGAAAGAATTTGTGGATCTCATTGTGAAGAGTTTGTTCCACAAATAAAGTGGAGTAGGTTAAAAGTGGAGTTTTTTTTTTTTTTTGTGAGTGAAATGAGAAATCTACTTTGGCTGCTGCAAAAAGGAGAAGAAAAAGTCCAAAGCTTAAGTAAGAAGGAATCATGGGTCTAACGAATAAAATGAAAAATTGATTATTAAGAGTTTATGAATTAATAGGTAATTATAGTATAGGAATTAATGTCAAATTACAGGCTGAATTTGTGCTAATATAATAAAATATACAAAAGTAAGAGTTCTTGTGATAACAATTTAAATACCTATAAATAGCTAATTTTTAAATTAGGAGATTTATAACATCTAAATGGATTACTTTTTCTTTTTAAAATTCTTTTTTGTTAAATCGGATAAAAAATGAACTTTTTCTGAGCAAAAAAATAGAAATCAACTTTTTCATCTCATATCCTTCAAAAAAATTAAACGTTAAATCTTAGATGCAGAGTAACGACTCAGCTTAATGTATAAATTAATAGGCCTAAATCATATATTTAAAAGTGATTAATTAAATTTAAAATTTTAAAAATATTTTTACTAATATACTAGATCTTACCTTAATTAATATTGTATGTATGATTAACATAACTTTTTGAGAGATTTTATATTCCACTCACCTAAGTTATTTTTGCGAAATTATTTATTCTTGATATATTACCATCTATCCAACATTGTTAAAGGTTAGCTCTAATACTACTTATAATGAATTGGCCTAAAATGCAAATAAATGAGCACAAATTTTCTTTTTAAAAAATGATTAATTAAGATAAAGAGTTTAACCATATTCTCATTAATATATTGGATCTTACCGAGCATTTGTGTGACTAAGATAACTGTGGGATATATTACATGTAGTGTGGGCATCTACCAATACATGCTATGTGCTCAATATTTATAAATTTTAAAAACATTATCCCTTGGTGTAAGAGTGAATTTAACGAAGTTATTTCATAAATTTAATATTTATTTGGAAAAAAATTCAATACATAGTTTTACAAGTTTAATTTGTAATAAAAATACTAATAATTTTGAGTCAAACTTATAATAATACAAACTTATTTCATTTATTGGGGAGTGGAAGCGAAGAAAACCCACTTTCAGAATCAACGTTTCCTCATCTTCCATCCTCGTTTTCTCTTCTTCTTGCTAAGGTAAACTATAGAATTTCTCCTTTACTTATTCTTTTTCCTTTTAACGGTGTTGTGAAAATCACCGATTCCGAATCGGAATCGACCGATTCCATTCGGATCGGTGGGAAATCGATTCAAAAAACCATTTGAATCGGTTTCATTCGAATCAGTCTGTGAATCGGCCGATTCGAGTTGATTTCGAACTATTCGAGCCGATTCTGGAATCAGCCTAAATTGACTGATTCCGAATAGTGGCGATAGATGGCGAGTGGCGACGGCAAGGCAGGGCGGGGTTGGGTGGGGGACAAGGGGCGGTGATGGCGGCGATTGGGTGATGAGGGGGCTGGGTGGGGGGCAGGGGAGGATCTGGGGGCAGGGCTGGGGGCACAGGGGGGCGGGGCTTGGCCGGTGGGGGGAGGCAGCGTCGGAGAGGGACAGGGCAGGGCTCGGTACGCACAGGGCAGGCGGCGGCGGCGGCGGGAAGGATGGCAGATGCTGGAGAGAATGGGGGAAGGGGAAAGAAATACCTGTGGTGGCATTCTTGTAATTAAAACTTGACTTGTATCCGACCCGAGTTAAAAATAATAACTAACTATAAATAATTCAAAAAAATCTTAAAAAGTATGAAAAAATATAATACACACAATAATATCAAAATGACATCAATATCTAATTTTTATATATTTATATTATGAGTTGTCAAATTATTATATACGACCGATTCAGACTAATCCGATTTAGGCCGATTCCGATTCCGACTCCGACTCCCTCCGAAACCAATTTTGATTTTTGCAACCATGCTTTTTAGCTTTCCATTTTCTTCTACTTTCCCTTCTTCCACAAAGAGTTTTAACTTTGTTGCCCACCTCTCTACATCTCCCATAGACTCCTATTTTTGCAACCATGCTTTTTAGCTTTCCATTTTCTTCTACTTTCCCTTCTTCCACAAAGAGTTTTAACTTTGTTGCCCACCTCTCTACATCTCCCATGGACCCCTTCGAGGGTTTGCCTCATGATGCCCTTCTTTGCATCCAAAAATTATATGTAGTTCAGGGATCTAATGTCCCTTTGTTTGAATCCTTTGCTTATGTCCCTTTCTTTTATAAATATTTCTTCTTCACTAAATATATTACGCACGTGCACGTTGAGTGTTAGTTTGCACTGTTTGCTAATGAATGCAAAATATGAAAAATTATTGATATGTATGTGTAAAGAAGAATATTATGAATATATCATGCCATTCATACACATTCTATGTAGATTAGTCAGGTAATTAATATAGAAGTATAATATTCTTCGTACTAGGAGGTTCAACAGTTTAGCAGCTATACGACAACCCAAGTCTGTTTAGTTGTATTGATAAAGATCCCTCGTGTGCTCATATTTTAAACAGTTTAATCAAGACATGTTTTGACACAATGATGTCCTAATGCCCATGCATTATATTTAAGTAAGCAAGATAAAAACTAAAATGCCTTTTGGGCCATTTTCAGCGAGCCGCCTTTGGTAAGACCAACCACTTAGATAGGTTCATCTCCTCAAGACATTCATTTTGAGACTACCCATGATTACCGTCGTGGCCGCGATCGCCGCCAATGCCGCTGTCACACCCGACGGCGACTCTGTCCCTTTTTCGGTTAGCCAGCAGCCAAACTCTGCCGACTGCCACCACAGTAGTATTCTTCATCGCCTAGGTCGTTGATCCTGGCAGCGGCAACCCCAGTCGCACCGCCCGCCTTGTCGGACCCGTTTGCCTCTGTTCGCATCCATCTGCCCACATTCTTGTTCGCTGGCCCGAGTCCAATTCACCTGTTTGTGTTTGCCTTCTTGCCTGTGTCCATGTCCTCCCCCAGCTACCTGCCCTAGGAATCGAGTCCAGCCCAGCCAACATTGTTGCTTGACTTGGCTAAGTCGACTTGATCGATTCACTTGGGTTGACACTGTTTGCCATTTTCATAAAATTTCAACCCATTTTTAGACATTTTTCGACTGATTTCAATAATTCGAGAACCCTTATATTAGTTTAGATACATATTCATATTATTTAACATATTTTAATGTTATGAGTGTTTTTATTTATTTATTTATTTATTCATTCATTCATTATTGTTTATTTCTTTTTATTTATATGTTTGTTGTATATAATGAATGCTTATGTGATTGTTTATTATTCTTATTGATATATTTACTTATTAGCATTAAACATATTTATGTTTACTAAATTTTATTTATTTATTTATCTATTTGTTTGTTGTGTGTATGCTAATATTTATTTATATTTAATTACATATTCCGTATTGGATAACTATGATATTATTATTATTCAAGATTAATTAAAATTAACTAATTGTTTATTTATTTATTTATTTATAGAATGATTATGTATTTATTTATTTAATTGTTTATATATTTACTAACACGAATATATGTGATATTTACTCGTGTTTAGCCGTGTATTTGAATAACATAAGTATATTATTACTTTATTATTAGAATATTATTACTTTCAATTATTTGTTATTTATATATTTATTCATGAGTGTATTTATTTATTTATTATTTATTTGTTATTTTCTTTACTATGTCTTGATTTGCGTGTTGAATGTTTAGTTGTAGGCTTATTTAGCATTCTTCTTTATTATGATGTATTGATAATGTGAGCACACACTACGAGCATGCATTATATAGAGATGTTAGTATTTTATTTAGTAGTAGGTTTCGATGTTAGTTTCAGAGTCTGAGCTTCCTGTAGATGAGATGTTAGCCTTGGAGCTTGGACCATAGTTTCGTTAGGATTCTTTTCAATTTTTATCGCTATAGTCTATTGCTAATTTGATTTGTAGATCACAAGATGTGTTAATTGGTAATTTTATCGGACCCCACTTAACAGGGGCCATTTGGACGCATTTTACTTCCGTGATTAATAACCCTCGAGGATGAGATCCCTCGAGTTTGATTTCGAAAATAAGATCTACCGCAAGTTGCCTTTGAGCCTATTATATAAATCCTTTCCTAAGGCTATATATAATTTTATTGTTGTTTTCCATTAAGATGTGAGACAAGGGAAAACTGACAACCACGCTACACAAGTGGGCACGTGCTAGTCAAACCGGACTATGGATTGGTGAGTGGGTGTGTCAGACCGAAGGATCTTAACAACTCCACCTTTGAGTTCTTCAAACCTGAAAAAGTGTAGAGGATTGTAGCTATTATAATGCAACACATGTCTGGACTTGTGGTTTCAAAGGGTACTAAAGGCACATATTTGAGATTACTTAGCCTTTGTGCTTAGGGCCAGAAGTGATACGAAGGTTGTAGAGGATTGAAGGAAAAAGGAAAAGAAATTGATGTTCCATCGCACGGGATAGTTTTAAAGTTTGTCGTGGCGTGAGATGAGTAAGAACAAGATGTTGTTAAGCTGAGGCTAACAGCTCCTAATTAGAGCCATTATGAGAGATTTTGTGAAGAAGTATATATATGATTTAATTTAACAGGAGGGTCAGCTCTCCTGCCCTAGTTTGACTATTAGTTATTTCTGAACCAGTAACACTCATTACTGGTATTTTTCCTATTATATATATAGGTCTTGTGATCTTGAGTCGGCTTTGATGGGAGGACAGATAAATGCTACACACACTTGAGCTCATCATAGTTACTCTCTTTCATACTTTTATTTATAATTGATGAGTTTTCACATATATTTTGAAATGCCTTCCATTCTCTTGATGCCAAATGGCTTATTTTGATCTATATTATTGATCGAGTCTTATAGGCTATTTGATTTAAACATGACTTAACTAGATCATAACATGTCTAATTCGGTTCTTAAGTAAACCGAAATCAGGGCGTTACAATATGTGCATATTATGGTGTCTGAGTATGCCCAACACACCGATGATAGCTTCTGTTATGCTACAGTAGAATATGAGTTATCAGTGTATACACGAGGTATAAATATTTTTTTACGGGTTTGCCCGTGTTTTAGGCCTACATCTAGGCCGTTGCATCGTTTAGTATCTATTTGGAATTTTTAGGGTATCTCATTTACATGCATCTCAAGGATTTCGGACTACTGGATTGCCCTTGTGTGCCTGGCTTGATTTGAGTCATAGATTTTCACCCAATTGAGTTTAGGGCTTATTTAACTTTCTTGCCTCGATTTTTGCTTATAGAGTTAATTTTACGACTCGAGATAGTTTTGACTTTGGATGGTCTCGATCCGAGTTTTCTGTGTATATATATACCCATAGGTGGACCCCACTAGGTCCCTGAGTTGTCGGATGTTCAGATCATGTCACGTGGCAAGATCGGAGCTACCCACGTCAGGCTTAGCTTCAATCAGTTATTTTTCAAAGATTTTCCCACGATTTTAGATGATTTCCACCCCTAGCATCGTGGCCACTTCGCTCATCGCCGGCGAGTCTTCGGCCCACCCCTGGCCACCAGACTGGCACGACCATGACCTCCTTGCAGCCGCCTATCAACATGTACCAATCACCACAATTGGCTCCCCGACGATGATTTTTGTCTGTTAGTATTCCATTGCCGCCATTCAAGCAATTTTATGGAATCAGCGAGCCACCTTTGGCCAATCCGACCGCCTAGACAACTTCCCCTCACCAAGATCTTCATTTTGAAATCACCCATGACCACCGTTGTGGTTGCGATCACCGTCGGTGACGTCGCTGCACTAGGTGGCTATTTCCTCACTTTCTGGCTACTTTTTGGCCAACCAACGGCCAAACTTTGTCTGTCGTCACCACCAACATCTTCCATGTCCTCCCCTCTATCAATCGTAACCGTTGGTAGCCTCCACCGTACGGCCATTGGTGATTTTCGACAACGGGCACCGCCAACCATTTGCCCATGTTCGTGTTCATTAGCCTGCGTTAGCGTACAATTCATGTTTGTGTCCATCAGTCTAGACCAACCCAACCAACCCAGCCCACCAGTTTATTTAACCCAGACCAAGTTGACTTGGCTTGACTCAGTTCACTTTAGTTTAGTTAACCCAGTTTAGCTCAATTTCAGCCCATTTTGACCATTTTTTGACCATTTTCAGTAATTCGAGACACCCTATAACTTAGATGCATATTTTGACATTACAAGTATTTTTATTTATTTATTTATTCATTATTATTTATTTATTTTATTTATATATTATCATATATGATGAAATCTACATGATTATTTATTATTATAATTAATATATTTACTTATTAATATTACTTTGATCTATGTTTACTAAATTATATATATATATATATATATATATCTATTTGTTCATTGCATGTATGTTATTATTTATTTGTATTTAATTATGTATTCCATATTGGATAGCTATAATGCTATTATTATTCATGATTAATTAATATTAACTATTTATTTATTTATTTATCGAATGATTATTTATTTAATTATTTAATTATTTATATGTTTACTAACACGAGTATAAGTGATATTTACTCCTGTTTAGCTATATATTTATATAGTATAATGATATTATTATTTTATGATTAGAGTATTATTTATTTTAAGTATTTATTATTTATTTATTTATTCATGAGTGTATTTATTTATGTCTCAATTTGTAAGTTGGATGTTTGGTTGTAGATTTATTTAATACTATTTTCTTTATTATGATGTATTGATGATGTGACTACACAGCACGGACATGCATCATATAGAGATGTCAGTATTTTACTTAGTAATGGGTTTCGATG
The DNA here is from genome assembly GCA_033002965.1 of Piper betle. NCBI lineage: Eukaryota > Viridiplantae > Streptophyta > Magnoliopsida > Piperales > Piperaceae > Piper > Piper betle. The sequence continues at coordinate 16,878 of JAURVB010001894.1, forward strand.
TGGATTTTGGAGTCTGAGCTCGCCGTAGATGAGATGTCACACTCGAAGCTTGGACCACAGGTCCGTTAGGACTCTTCTCATTTTTTATCACTCTGTCCTATCGTTGATTTGATTTATAAATCGCAGGACATGTTTAGTGGTCATTTAATTGGATCCCACTTAACACACGCTATTTAGACATGTGGTATTATAGGGTACTGAAGGTGACTGCATGAGAGTACTCGGCCTTTGTGCTCTAAGCCAGAAGAAATATGGAGGATTGGAGAGGCCATTAGATACTAGTTTTCCTGAGATTGAGACTTTGAAATGAGAAAACTTTGAAAGAGGCATAATGCCGCTCAAATTCGGGATACTATCTAATCTACACCTAGATGGCTCCTTAGTAGTTGGCCTTTTTGAAAGTTTAGTGAAAGTATATGATGGATTTCTTCTACAGGAGTGCCAGCTATAATTTACCAGTTTGATATTTAGTTATTTTTGGACTAGTGACAATTGTTACTGAGATTTTCTATTATTTATGTAAGTGAGAAACAGGATAATGATATGTCAGCTTTGACAAAGGAGTAGTGATTGCTATGTACACACACAATTCTGGTGCGATATGTTTGGATTGTTGTGTTTTGGTGATGATGTATCAGTTTATAATATGATATTTCATGATAAAATGACAATAATATATTAAGAGTGATATAGCAACTGAGAATGATATAATAGATGTGACATAAAATAATAGATGGGTCCAGACCCGATTTATGTATAAGGTTTTCTTGATACAACTTTAGTTAGTATGTTATGAAATGAAGAATTTTGTATGTTGTGAGGTGTATATATATATATATATATATATATATATATATATATATATATTGTTGTTTGGACAAGTTAGCCACTTATTGCACTCTTAGAGGAAATTCTGTCTATTTTAATGTAGAATTTTTTATAATTTATTGTAATTTAAGTGATTTTGAATAGGATAATTTGTCATGAAATCCATGTAGTATCCTGCTAGGGTATGCATTTCATACATTCATTGGTAGTGACATTTTCCCATCTTGAGACGTCAAGAGTGTCTAGGTCATTTATGCTTAGGTTTGGTCGTCTGACTTAATCGGAATACGAAATGGTTTGGTCTATTGTAACATCCAGTTCAGTTTGAGGGTGAACGGGTTTGGGGTGTAACACATACCTCATTAGGTATAACACTCATACATCATTAGGTGTGGAACCTTACATATGACATCACCAAGCTATGCCTTTGGTGGTTAGAAGCTTTCCCATTTTCTTCAAAACCCCCTATCCTTCTTCATTTTCACTCTTTTCCTCATCTCCTCCAATCCTCTTCTTTGCTCTTTGGCTTCCCCTCTTCATCTTCAGGTCTTCCCAACCTCTTAAGGCTCGTCCTAGCTTAACCTAGCCACCTAGGGTCATAGGTCTTCGGGCAAGAAGCCTCACGAGACTTCCCCTTAGTCCTCTCAGAGGTAAGGGTCTCTTCTTGCCCCTCCTCGCATGTTTGTGCTAATGTTTGCTTGGTTGGGCCTTGTTATGCATTTTTTTATATTCTTTTCACATTTATCTATTTTTAAGGAGTCTTTAGAAATTAGAATCATCGCATTTGAGCATGTAAATAAATAGTTATGTATTTTTAGCACACTACTATTTTGATGTTTCACTTTTTCATATTAAAAACTATAACTTTCGTTGTAGATGTTCTATTTGCATGATATTGATCTTGTTACACACCACACGTAGATCTACATGTTTACTATTTATCATTTCATCTATTTGTCTAAATGCATGAAAGGGAGCAAAATGTGAAGAAAGTTGGTAGCTTTCGTGGTCCTTGTGACCAAGCTGCCACTTTCCCCAATTTTTACTCCCTGATTATATAAGTTTTTGAGATCATTTGTTTATATGTTTGTATCAATGTATGTTGGCTTATCCATGAAAATACTAATACTAATATAACCTCCTAAAGGGCATGAACAAAACCCTAATTGCTGTAATGTGCCTGTTGTGATGTTAGACTATTTTGCCATTTTTTGAGTTTGGGATCTGTGGTAAGCAACCTAAAATAAGTTTATAAAATCAGTAAAAATTATCTAATGACCCCCTAATGTCTACATGAAACTTTTTAATTTTGGTGTTTAATAAAAATCATATAGGTGGTCTTCTTGGTGGTGATCTAGACTGTGAAAGAATAAAGGGTGAAACCCTAGTTCCATGATTCTGGATATAAAATCCTAAAATATAGGCAAATGATGATGGATTTAGATGAAATTCATTCCACACTTTATAGTATATCCCAAAAGCATCCTATAAAAAATTGGGAGCAATTTTCTTAGTAGAGTACGAGTTAGAATTTTCTCAATCTTAGTAGGCCCACCCAGCTCTAGAAACAATTAGGCCAATGCCTTCCACTCTTGAGCCCACTAAGGCCTATATCCTTAGATTTTGGATCTAAAATTTCTCTGGGCTCAATCTTACGGTGTTTTCTATTTACACCCATTGACGTAGACCCATTCAAATTCTCCAAGCCCATGAACACTCCTTAGCATGTTTGGTGTGTGGCCCATGAATATTGTTCCCATAACCTTAGCCCAACCTTAGTGGGCCTTGTTTATCATGTTGTCCCATGGGCCAACACTTGGTAAAATTCCCACCTAAGAATTAGAGAGTTAGGGCCCATTGATCCAAATTTAAGCCTATTTGGACATCGTTTGGCTTGTCCAAAAGTTCGTTGTGTAAGCCAGTTTAATTAAAACTGTAGAATTGGGACAGATCCAATTAAATGCACTTGAACCCTAAATATGATTAAGCCACCAAACAAGTTTTAACACTTTGTTAAGTACCTAATTAAGATAATTTAGTGTTGTACATGTGTGCAGGTTGTGCCTTGTTATGCATGCCGATGTGATCCAATCTTGATTCAGTATAATCTTTGCGGTAGGATACACGGGTTGAGCTCATCAACTTAGCATACAATGCTTCACTCATCCAAGTCTGTAGGACTCTCCCTCTGCTTCATTCTCTTCCCGACTTCTTGAGTGTAGAGTTAAATTGTGTTTTAGTTGTAAGATGGTATCGGCGGTGTTTTATCGGATCCCTTCAATGTCAGGTCAGTTAACCGTATTTTCTACAAGTTTAACAAAACTTCAAGGATTACATCCGTTGATGATTTTCAAAAGATAAGCTCCAAAAATATTATTATAAAAGCCCCTATCCAAGCCCACTAAGTATAAGTATGAAGGTTCACTATTTTTCGTCAAGAGAGTGTAGGGGAATTATTGACTCACACTAGTACTCCTTCAAATATTGAGGTAGTGTAGAGTATGAGGATACTGCATAATGTAACACATTTTTAAAATTTGTGGCACTAACTTAATTGTCATTTTTGCCACCTGAGTACCGTGGCGGGTGTTATATGGAGGTTGTAAAGGCATAAGTGTGATTGTATGAATATGAATAATAGTCGTCGTGCTTGCGTGCTGACATTTTTGTAAGTTAGTTGCTTACCGACCATGTGAGGCATTTCTCAAGTTTTCTAAGTCTTGTAGGTAATGGAATACTCATTTGCTAGCTTGTCTTACCGGTAATTGCTGACATTTTTATAAGTTATTTGCTTACCACCCATGTGAGGCATTTCTGAAGTTTTCTAAGTACCGTGGGTAGTGGAATACTTATTTGCCACCTTGTTTTATAGATAATTATTTCGGACCGATAATCAAATTTGTTTTGACTACTAATGTGTTTTTTTATTATTTGAAGGTGAGGTCCCTTGGAGTTGGCTAGCTTAGATGCACAAACTGGGTGGCTCAGTAGTGGCAAGGGAGGGAAGGGCCTGTGCTTTATGTTATGTATTTGAACTATATTTTGTGGATGATAGTATGACGGGCCTGTGCCCTAAACCTATGCTGAACTTTGTATAATTTTGGGACTGTATGACATGGTGGATTTCACTCGATTATTTCACTGTTTTATTATAATTTTATTATTGTGGAGCTCCTATATTTTGGGGCAAGGCTAACTTTCGTATGCAGTAGGTATAAGCTTCAACATCTCAAAATGTGACGAGGAGTGAATTCAGGTACACGAAATGTATTTAGTTACGACTATGTGTGTGAGTGTGAGAGTAACATGGATAGCAGGAGTGCATGGATCATACCACTTGAAGACCTACGTGAAATCTGTGTGTTAGAGTTTGATGCCTTGGCATCTAATGACGCCTCTTCCTTTTTTTTATTATTATTTACTTGCGAGGTATGTGGAATAGGTAACCATGATTAAGTGTTTACATTGCCACACTCACTAGCATTAAGCTAATTAAGATACCTAATACAATCACTTAAACTAAGAAATAAATATTAGAGCATGTAACAACAACTAATCTCTTAACTATAGCGAGGGTGCATAACTTCTGTAGTTCAGAGTGATCATTACATCTTTAAAATCACCCTCTTAGTTACAAGGGAGGTTCTGCCTCTATTGTGGCTCCGAGTGGCCATATAGGATCTGTAAATCTATGAATCGTCCTATTTAATATGAACTCTATATGCATTTTATGAAAGTCAAGTATTGTGTCCGTCTTAAGCCTCCTAGAGGGTTGAAATATGCTTCCGTAAAACATGAACGCAATATCCCAACAAGTAGCTTCTAATTTATAATATCACAGTTCAGTTTGTCCCTTCAGCCAAATTGGGGTGTTACATATAAACCTTAAAGCACAAGTTTAGTATGCAATATGTCAATTCAGCATGATTAGTGGTGAGCATACTTTGGTTACAATCGAACAAACCAACCAAACTAATCCGAAACTGTTAGCTCCGTTTTGTTTTTTAAAAAATCAATTTGGGTTGGTTCTTATATTGGGTAACCAAACCCAATATAAGGAAATTCAGTTCGAAACTTAACCGAACCAAAACCAACTGAAAATCAATTTTTTTGAAAAAACCTTAATATTCATGTTTTGTGTGGGTCAACATTAGTTTATTTTAATTTATTTAAGATGATTAATATAATATCTATGTATAAAATGTTTTTTTAATATGATTATGATAGTTAAATCATGTTTACATTTAATTTATTATCAAAACTATAATTAATTTTAATATGTTTATTATAATTTTGGTTTTTTTGGAACTAAACCAAACAGACCAAAGTTTTTTGGTTAGTTTTAGTTCGGTTTGGGGGAAGATTGGGTTCAATTCTGCTCCAGAACTAAACCACCAAATGCTAGTTTAGTAGTTGGTTCAATATCGAACTAACCAATTGCTCATGTAAAACCTGTGACCTGAGTGAGGATTTTATAATCAGAGCTGGTTAGTTCGACAACTATTTTCAATCGAGTCGATTTCAGTACACGTGTACTAAACCAAGGTCAATAATGTATTATGAACCATAAGGGTTATGTATAACCAAATATATAATGATAACGTCATGAATATAGCAAAAAAGAATGAGTTATCAGAATATATAAGAGTATGCTAGTTTACTTGTTACATATATAGTGAATTACAGAATTAGTTTTAAGTCGTTTACCGCATTAGGACGTGTTACGGGTAGTTTGGGTGGGTTGTTAGTTATAAAGTAAGTCATTAAGATGTTGTGGTGTTTGTTTTATTTTATGAGATTTTCTTTATTTTTTTGTATTTTTTAGGATTTATGACGAGTTAGTTATTATGCTTAACTCGAGACAGAGTCAAGTTTTATTTACGATATTGCCACCAACCACCCTTGACCCTTTTTCATTCCCCAAACTCTCGATCACCGCCACCTTCACCCCGATGTTCGCCGCCGCTGATCGTCACTACCAAGCCTTGGCGCAATGTCACCTTGCCGCCCCTACCAACCTCGGCCACGTTCTGGCCACCACGATGCCGAAATCGCCCACAGTTGTGCTGCTGCTCCCGATATGATTCTGCCACCATCCGCGCCGCTCCACCACTGCCATGACACCAACACCCCTCCCCTCGACCTTCCCAACATTTCCCTCCTACCTAGTGCGGCTGCCGAGGCCGGCCGTGGGCCCGATGGGAGAGACCAACCACCATGGCTGAACTCGACGCTACCATCGGTGGTCATCGTTACTGCTACCGTCCTCACCGTCACATCCATTGGGTTGAGCTTGTTGAGCCGATGCCAATGGTACCACATACCACTACCATGTCGTCGGTCGCCAAAAAATTGCTGGGAAGTTGTCGAAAAATGGCCAGAATCTGCCAAAAACGTCGAACCTACGAGAAAACTAGATTCACTAGAATTCATTGGATCTTCTACCGAGTTCGTCCAGCCAAACCCTAACTGTCGCCGATTACTGACGACGTGAGGTATAATTACCTCCAATTTAATTATTTAAAATTGATGATGGTCAGCACAACATGCTAGGATTGATTAATTGTTGTGATGAATGCCTGATTATAGTTGAAATGATGATTTGCATGATTTGATTAATAGTGAATGAATGTTAGTGATCTAATTAAGTAAATTAAGTTTGAGCATGCTAATTGGCTATAACGCAACTTAGAAAAATATAATAAAATTGGTATAAATAGGATGAGTTAGAGTTATTTCTATATGGATGATTGTTTGACTGTTGATGGATGTTGTTTGCATTGTGAGTGTGTTGATCGTGATGAGTGTGATACATTATTCAGTTAGTGGGTGTTAGTTTTTAGATTTGATGTGTAGAGACAGAGCAGGAGCTCGCTGCCTAAGCACGAGGATACACTTGGAGCTTCTGCCAGGTCCGTTAGGACTCCCTTTTTATCTCTATACTCCATCATGTTTTGTTTTTAGAGGTAAACAGACACGTCAAGTGGTGGATTTATTATATCCCATTCCACGTGAGCCATTTAGTCGCACATTATTTTTGGATTAATAACCTTCGAGGATGAGATCCCTCGAGTTTGTTTTCAAAACTCAGATCTATCTCACGATGCCTTTGGGCCTATTAAATAAATCCCTACCCAGACCTATATACACATAGTTTTTGCATTTTCAGTGAGAGATGGAATGAGGGAAATTTGACAACCGTGCTATGCGAGCGGGCAAGTGCTAGTTGACAGGTTTGGAACTAGTGAGCATCCACTCCATTCTTGCGGGATCCTGACAACTCCACCTATGAGTTCCTCAAACCAGGAGAATGCACTTTTAGGGCGATTCTCTCCGTTTTATTTCGAGAATTTTCTTGATTTTATTGTAATTATTTTATTTTTGTGTAAATTAGTTTGCATGTCATCCATATAGTAGCATGTTAGGATTTTGTGCATTCATCCATGCATGCGATTAGTATCTTCATCTTAAGACGCCGAGAGTAGATCCTCACGAGTTGGGTTCGAGTTAGCCTACCTAACTGGGACTAGTGACATTTTGGTTCGGTTCCCGAGCATGAACCGGATTTGGGGTGTTATAGTTTTGGTATTAGAGCCACTCTCGATGGATTAAGATGGAAGATATTGTTATAGGTGATGTGTGGGCAAAGACTGATCCAAGTCTAGCTGACAGGTATATTTTTGTTATTTTCTTTACATGCACATTTTTTTCATAAGTTAGTTTTATAATAGTATATTCAAGACTTGATCAAAAATACGTAGAGTTGGCCTTAGTTGGGTTGACAGATCATTTCTATGGCTTTTTATTTTGATATATGACTGTTTTCTTGGTTAGATGTGAGGAGGGCATGTTGTAGTGCTAGCAGTGGTAGAATGGGTATAAGATCCCATCTTATATACCAGATCTAGATGTCAGCAGGATTCTGACAGGCTTGTCATGATGGGTTTAGAGACCCACCAGTTCTGTCCATCGCATAAGAGATTTGGAAGAGTCGTGGTGTCCACATATTTGGTAAGTTGAGATTGAATTGGATGTTGACCAGGTGTTTGTGTTTTGCATATCACTACATTAGTCCTACTTCCGTGGGACATGATGTAGATTGTGGGAATGAGTTAAAAAGAAAAGGGGCAAGAGTAAGGGGCTTGAAGTATAGAGATATTGGCAAGTTAGTTGGCACATGAGATGGACCACTGAGTGCCTTAAACAAATCCCTAAGGATGAAGGCTGTGATTATGCTAATGAAGCCATTGAAGTACTTGGAGCATAGATGAGAGTTTGTGTAGATGAATTGAGATGGACCACTTCCAGAAGATAGTGATGAAGAGGGTGAGTAGCGAGGTAGATCAACAGTCTGATGGGCACTTCACCGCATTTCCTCCTTTTCCACTAGTTTATGACCTACGGGCAATAATTTTGGCTTCTCTTTGCCAGACAAAGGTCTTGATATGATGAGGAAAAGATTAGGACCACCATTGCCTACGAGATCAGATATTTGACAAGATTCCACCAAAGATAAGGTACCAGATCAGTGGTTACCGGTTGAGGGCCAGTCAGCACTGATAGAAGTAGCCGCTCCAGATTTTAAGAGATCAATATGGGTTTAGCATAGGTTCACTATAGTATATGTCACCACCATGATCTGGACCTCTTTAGATCAGACATGCATGGTTGGACAACCTGAGCTGAGTTGTTAGCAGCCAAGATTTGTCAGAGACAGTAGTGGATTTATGATGATACTTGATAGATTCTTATCACCTAGATAGCATTGTTGCCAACTGAGTTGCACAACTGCTGATCCAATGGACAATTGCCGACCGAGTTGCGCAATTATTGACTGAGTGGACAATTGCCAACCGAGTGCAGAACCGCCGACTGAGTTGCACAACCACTGTCTGAGGTGCACAACCGCCGTTCGAGATGCACTACCACTGACCAAATACCCACTATCGTCATCTGTATTGCTCAATCACGACCGAGTGGAGCAGTTAGAGCTTAAGCCATGGACAAGTTGTTGTCTCGCCCCACATGAGGACAACTACTTGAAGGATTTTGAGCCTTGCCTAGCGATCGCATATCACAACTTTCATAGCTGAGTAGGGCAAGAGTTTGAGGAACAAGGTATAGCTATAGCGGAATCAGCAGAACATAGGAGAGTTAGCAAAACTGAGGTTATTCTAATGAGATGGCATAGGATTTGACTTCACCAGCTCTCTTGTAACCATTGTCTTGACCTGACGCCCTTGGGTCAGATGTATATTGCAAGATGACCCCATCAGACATTGTTAGTGATAGTCTCATAAGGATGTGCATGGATAGAGTCAAAAAATGTGATAGTATGACCTCCAGATGGGACAGTTATAGCAATCAGATTGTTCAGACAATATGATAGTACATCCATGGGCCACAACTAGCATACATTGTTAGTAGATGGTCACAAGCGCAGTTTAACCCATTTAGCGATTGGCCAATCAGCTGAGAGGAGTTTGACTTGTATTAGAGTATTGGGCATAGATAGAGGGTTAGTGAGGCAGTGTCTTTCAAAACGATAGTGATTCCCTTGTGTTTCACGAGCACAATTAGGTCCTTACTTTGAGACATAGGATTGAGCCTTACCTTGAGTATAGAGGTACTTTTATGGTACTAATTAGGGTTTATAGTACAGGTAGATGTTTGTAGACTAATCTTATGATGACGGTTTCACCCCATCTTGAGAGCGATGCAGACAGGGACTTCAAATAGAATAGATCATGCTGACCCAATAGGGTGATACCAGTGCATGCTTATCTTGATTGATAGCTTTTCTTGAGAGTCTACCATAGTAATAGTAGTCATGTGAGTCAAGATTAGTGCTACAAATTGGTATGGAACAGCATGTTACACACCACTGAAGAGTGGACGAGACATGTGTCAAACCTCACTATGATTCCCCCTAGACTTGAGGGGAGACCGTGGCTATTTGGGTCGTTTGAATCCCACTCGTTTAAAAGTGCATGACTAATACAGTGTCGAGAAACACGTCCTTACTGTTAGCTGATTGAACTAGAACCACTTAGGAGCCATTTCTAAGATTTGTCATTGATTGGCTGTTCCACAGACTGATGACCTGTGGCATAGTAAATCATGGTAACCTTAAAGACAAGTCCATACATCTACAAATATTTCTTGGCCACCTAGTATGGCACATAAGGATTTCATCTCCCCTGCCACTTGCATGATACCCTAACCTTACCATAGATCAGAGTGACATACCTATGTAACAGGTTTTTCTTAGCCTAGTGGATTCCCCTGTTTACATGGCATCAACTCCCACATGTGAGGATGAGATATCACCTATTGATAGTTCTTGAACAGTGTGACTAGATTTTCACGAGATTTAGTCTCTTTTCCTATGACCAGAGATGTCAGACAGAGTAGAGTTTTTGTTTGAGAACTCCTACTCACCCCTCTACCTATATCAGTTCTTCTATTAGTTTATCCAGAAGATTGAGATGAGAATGCATTGACCAAAACAAATGCCATAGACCAGATGCATGCTCTACAATCCCATACAGAGTATGTCATCATACTCCTTGAGATAGGTTGTGTATGTATATGTATTCTCGCCTCCATTCTGTCACAGAGAGCTCCTTTCAGCAACAGTTAGTAGTTGTATTGATAACCACCAGAGCCATAGTATACATTAGAGACATAGCAGCTATCCTTGTTCTCTTATAGAACAAAGTGAGAAACTTAACTCAGGACCGAGTCAACTAGGAGTAGTGAGTGGTCTGGTCGAATAATTTCAATGACGTGCAAGTATACATGATCGAAACAAGTAATAAATGATGAATTCGAATATCGTCCCATAGACGAGATAAATTTCCTTAAATTAATTAAAGCAAATGAAATGAAGAACAAAAAAACCCAATCGACTTAACTAAATCTAAATAATAACTTTAAATTAAAGGAGAAGTTAAAATGATTAAACTCGTTCTAGAGTTGAATTTCCCTTAACATAAATTTAATCTCCATCACATCTTATTCTTATCTTCTATTCCCTCAAATTGCCGATCTAGGATAATTATATGACATGGTGGCTCCCGCTCCTTCATGCTTTTATTATTTTGCCTCAATTTCTACCTTCTGGTGATAATTGATCAACAAAATAATGTATTAAGATTTGCCTTATAATCGCATACGATGTTATGTATCTCCTGACCATAACGATAAACAGGTAAAAAGACTCGTCGTATGATGAGTTATCAATGACTAATCTAATTAATTTCTCCCAAAATATAATTAAACCTCATGATCTAAGAAATAGGTGATCAGTCTACTCTTAATATTAAAAATATGATCATTCAAATAATCCGATTGAATAAAAGAGTAAGAGGTTGAAATGAATTCAATTAAACCATGCTAAGTTTCATTCTTCTCTAGAACGAAACAAAGGATTACTTCATAATAAAAATAGAAAACATTATAAAGAAGAAACTACTTTTCATTATGAAAGGAAAAGAATTACAAAAACTAGACTACTTCTAAGCCAAGAGTTGAGATATTTCAAACAACAAATAACCACCCCCTTTATACATGAATTCAAAGAAGGTGTTCACAAATCGACGTAATCTAATTAATTATGATGTCTACTCAAGTTTCCAACTCCTTGACTTACTCAAATGCCGCCAAGGCTATGCACATCCATCTTCATCAAGCTTTGTCAACACCATAAATTGTAGCCATTAGGTGGGGCTAAGTACCATGTCCTTTCGATTCCTAAGTTTAATTTATTTCATCATTTTCTGCATTAAAACTCCAAAATTAAGCATATATTATAAAATATTAATTATCTAGAATATAACGAGAAATATCACCTATTTTAATATAATTATACTTGGGATTTACAAAATCACAATAAAAACATGTGTAAATAATACTATATACTTTGAACACTTAACACACCCCCAAAATTAAACTTTTGCGCTTCCCGAGCAAATTATCATAACCAAAAAATTTTACTACACAAAAATACTTAGTCACTCATTATGTTCTCATATGATTCTTAATAAAACTATCCCGATGCAACATGATGTCAATCAAATAAGAAATTCCTTTTCATCAATCACACCCAAAAGAAGACTCTCCGTGTGTGTGTGTGTGTGTGTGTGTGTCAATTAATCCTTTTGCTTATCCTTCTCATATGCAACAAGAAAACAACACACTGGCTCATGTTAAAATATATTTGCCATTCGCCCTCATTTCCACTAATGTAATCAGTTTTTTTTTAAATTTATATATTATGCAACAGAGATAACTAACTTTACTTTTGATGTGAACCCCCATAATTACTAAGTTACAAAGATCTGGTTACTCAACAAAGTAGTTATTGCTCTAATTTTTTTATTTTTTATTTATTTTTTTTAACAATAGACAACTTTACCTTTTGACGCGAACCCCCATAATTACTGAGTTACAAAGGCCTAGTTACTTAGCAAAGTAGCCAATATGCAAACATAGATAACTAGCTTTACCTTTTGACGTAAACCCTCATAATTACTAAGTTACAAAGGCCCGGTTATTCAACAAAGTAGTCATTACTCTAATATTTTTTTCATCTTTGTGTTTTTTTTAAAGAAAAAAGAAAAAAAATGTTAGGGCAAACCTAAAACAACCAGAGCTGTCATGCAAATTCTTATGATTAAAGGATTTTTCCTAATGCAAAATATTCATTAAAATCATCTAAACCAAAATATTATGAAAATAATATAAGGTAGAGAAACAACTCTCGAATGTAATCATTTACACAGTTTATCCCTCATATCAATTAATCAAGTTTTCCTAAGAAAGGTAAGACTAATTCACATTTATCTATCATTGAACCAAGAGACTAATATACTGTTGCTTAATAAAATTTTTACACTAAACTATACTCTCTCTCTCTCTCTCTCTCTCTCTCTCTCTATATATATATATATATATATATATAGATACACACATATACATATCTAAATCAAAACATGATTCGAGCATGAACAATATGCACAAAATTAAAGCATCCCCCGAACTTATACTAATAATTGTCCTCCATGTTAGAAAAATAAAGAGAGGTGCAAGAGGACTCCATCAACTAATAAGTTGGTGGATGATTATCGTGAATGATGAATTGGACTTGACCCATGTTTTAAAAGAAATCACTTGGGTTGCCTCCCAAGAAACACTTGGTTTAACATCTACAGCCAGACCATCTTGACAATCTCCTTCTTGACCACTTCTTTCATGTTGGGGTTGAGTCGTCATTGGTGCTCTACATTCGGATTGCAACCATCGTCTAAGTTGGTCCTATGCATACAAAAGGATGGATTAATGCCATTTATGTCTGCTATAGTCCAAGCAATAGCTGACTTGTGATCCTTTAGTATTTTAATTAGCTTCTCTTCCTGCAACATAGTTAGCTCTGAAAAAATAATAATAGGAAGAGTGTCATTAGGCCCTAAGAAAGTATACTTGAGATATTTTAGAAGTTGTTTTAACTCCAAAATAAATGGTACTTCAACTGATGGCAGCAATCTGTGGAATGGTAGATCTAAGGTTTCCACAACTCTGAATCTCCTAGGCAAGATTGGTTGTGAATCTAATACTTTAACCATCTCTTCCACATCAGTATCTTCTTCACAAAGAGAATTTATGGCCTTACGTAATGAATCACTCAACTGATCCCCTTTGTATATTATTTTATCAAATAGTTCAATTCTAGAACAATCATATGTTGCATCCAGACAAGACATGGATTTAAAGATGTTATATGTAACATAATCGTTGTTGACCCTAAGTGTAAGTTTTCCAGCAGCTACGTCGATCAGTGTTCTCCCAGTTGCTAAGAAACTTCTCCCGACAATGAATGGTATATTGTCATTCTTTCCTTCCATTTCGAGCACCAAAAAATCTACAGGAAAGATAAACTTGTCAACCTTTATAAAAAAATCTTCAATGACTCCTTTAGTATATTTCAATGACCGGTTAGCTAATTGGAGTGTGATGTTGGTAGGAGCAATGTCCTGGATGCCTAACCTTTTGAAAATAGGAAAAGACATAAGATTAATATTGGAACCTAAGTCACATAAAGCATTACAATGAACATTTCCTCCAATTGAACATGGAATCACAAATTTTCTTGGGTCTTTCATCTTAGGAGGTAGTTTTCTTTGGAGGACAGCACTACACTCCTCTGTCATGGCCATAACTTCATTGTCATCTAATCTTCTTTTCTTTGCTAGAATATCTTTCAAGTATTTTACATAATTAGGCATCTATTTAAGTGCTCTAGCGAAAGGTATGTTAATTTGTAATTTCTTAAATATGTTAAGAAATTTTTTGAAGTATTTTTTATTACTTTGTTTCCTCAATCTAGAAGGAAATGGTACCTTTTATTTCTACCTCTTCTATATGTACCTCATCTTCCTCTTTCCCTTTGCTTCCGAGTAAGCTAACCAATATATTAGGTTCATGTTCATTGTTTGGCTTTTCATTTTTTCCTTAACTTCATTGGGTTGAACTGGTTTATGTAAAGTAATACCACTCCGGGTTGATGCAGCTTTGCAATGCTCTTGACCATCTTTCCTTGGTTGTTCTGGTTGATTGGGAAACACACCCTTGGGTCGCTCACTTGGTTCCTTGTATAATTGCAACACAACTTGTTGCATAAACTGTTGTTGTTGTTATTGTTGATTCTACATGAATTGTTGCATAGTTTGTTGCATAGAATTGAACACTTGGATCAAATTCGGTTGTTGTAGTTGAAAAGGAAGTGAAGGGGGTCAAGAATGCTGTGATGGTGGGGGGGACTATTAAGGACAGCAGCCGATTGTAGAGAAGTTGGGGTTATTGAGCTAGCCCGCATTGTAGGCATTGGAATAGGGATTGTTGTTCATATTAAAGTTGCCTACGTAGTTAACTTGATCAGTTGTATATTGACCGGTAGAATGTCCTTGTCCACACCATTCACACCTTAGCTCCACAGCCTTAACCTGTCCCTGCATATTAAGATTTTGAACTTGATTAGCTAAAGCACTAACTTGAGCAGATAAAGCAGTACGTGCATCAAATTCTAAAACTTCGTTAATCCTCCTTGGGTGCCTTTGTTGTGTTGCATGGTGGTTGCTAGGAACCATCAATTTTAGCAGTTGAAAAGCCTCATGTGGGTTCTTTCTAAGAAACGATCCATTGGCCACTACATTAAATATGTTCTTTCGCACATCCTATTAAAGAGAAAGGAAATAAGTGAAGGAGGAGAGCGTTGTCAGAGACACCAGGTTGCTTACACATATCACAAACTGATAGGAAATCGATGATATACTTATTAGGATTTTCAGTAGGCGATCCACTAAATTATTCTATAGTTTATAACATGTTAAATAAAACTGGTTTAAGCTCGAAGTGGGTTGCATCCACCGGTAGTGCAATAATACTAGGTTGTAACCCTCTTGCTAGAGTACAACCCAATCTTGGATTGCCCTGTTGTCATCTTTAGCTAGTGCTACAATCGGTGGAAGTGGAGGTATTTGTTATTGTTGTGGGTCCATGGCTTCTTCTTCTATTGCTTCTTGTGCTCTTCTTCCGGCGGCAAACAAGTTTCTCAAAGTCCTTTCAATCTCTAGGTCACAAGAAAACAAAGGTGATCGCACTAATAGATGCATAAACAAATGATAACAATGAAGAAGACAATGATATAGTGTGTGTGTATATAGATATATATATTAAAAAAATCACACACTAAAATCTAAAAAGAAAAAAAAGTCAAAATTCTAATCCTAAATTAACTAAGAAAATTCGATCTCCCTGGCAATGGTGCCAAAAACTTGTAAGAATAAATTCAATGACGTGCAAGTATACACGGTTAAAACAAGTAATATAATAATAAATTCGAATATCGTCCCACAGAGAGATGAATTTCCTTAAATTAATTAAAAATAATAAAATGAAGAACAAAACAAACACAATCGACTTAAATAAATCTAAATAATAACTTTAAATTAAAGGAAAACTTACAATGATAAAACTCGTTCTAGAGTTGAATTTCCTTAACATGAATTTCATATTTATCACATCTTACTCTTATCTTTTATTCTCTCAAATTGCCGATCTATGAGAATTATATAACATGGTAGCTCCCACTCCTTGTTAAGTGTTTAAAATATACAATATTTACCTAGTTTTTTTAATATGATTTTGTACTTCTCGGGTATAAACATTATTAATTAAGTAATATTTTACTTTATTATTTTAGTTAATTAATATTTTATTATATATGCTTAACTTTGATGTTTTAATGCAGAAAAAGATGAATAAATTAAGCTTTGGATTTGATTGGTCATGACACTTGGCGCCACCCAATGGCTACAATGTATGGTGTTCAATGGGGTCGAACAGTTGGAAACTTAAAGGGACATTATAATTAATTAGATTACGTCGATTTGTGAACACCCTCTTCGAATTCTTGTATCTCCACTTTTATATAAAGGGGTGGTCATTTGTTGTTGATCATATCTCATCTCTTGGCTTCAGATTGTAGTAGAAGTAGTAGTTTTAGTTTTTGTAATTCCTTTTTATTTTATAATAAAAATAGTTTCTTCTTTATAATGTTTTCTATTTTTACTATGGAGTAGTCTCTAATTTTCGTTCTAGAGAAGAATGGAACTTAACATGATTTAATTGAATTCATTTCACCTCTTATTCTTTTATTCAATCAAATTGTTTGAATTATCATATTCTTAATGCTAAGAATAGATTGATCACCTAATTCTTAGATCACGAGGTTTAATTAGATTTCGGGACAAATTAATTAGATTAGTCATTGATAATTCATCATACGACGAGTCTTTTAACTTGTTTGTCGTTGTGGTCGGGAGATACACAACACCGTATGCGATTGTAAGGCAAATCTTAATGCATTATTTTGTTGATTAATCAATTATCACCAGGAGGTAGAAATTGAGGCAAAATAATAGAAGCATGAAGGAGCGGGAGCCACCATGTCATATAATTATCCTAGATCGACAATTTGAGGGAATAAAAGATAAGAGTAAGATTTGATGAAGATTAAATTCATGTTAAGGGAAATTCGACTCTAGAACGAGTTTCATAATTTTGACCTCGTTTTTAATTTAAAGTTATTACTTAGATTTAGTTAAGTTAGTTATTTTTGTTTTGTTCCTCATTTTATTTTCTTTAATTAATTATAGGAAATTCATCTCCCTGTGGGACGATACTCGATTTATCATTATATTACTTGTTTCGACCGTATATACTTGCACGTCATTGAATCTCCCTTTATGCATCTATTATTTCGCTTCAATTTCTACCTCCCAGTGATAATTAATTAATTAAAAAATAACGCATTAAGATTTGCCTTACAATCACATATGGTGTTGTGTATCTCTCGAAATCTAATTAACCTTTATGATCTAAGAAATAGGTGATCAGTTTACTCTTAATATTAAAAACATGATAATTTAAACAATTCGATTAAATAAAAGAGTAAGAGGTTGAAATGAATTTAATTAAACCATATTAAGTTTCATTCTTCTCTAAAATGAAATAAAGGATTACTTTATAATAAAAATAGAAAAATTATAAAGAAGAAACTACTTTTCATTGTGAAAAGAAAAGAATTACAAAAACTAGATTAATTCTAAGCCAAGAGTTGACGTGCAAGTATATACGGTCAAAACAAGTAATATAATGATAAATTTAAATATCGTCATACAAAGAGATGAATTTCCTTAAATTAATTAAAGAAAATAAAATGAAGAACAAAATAAACACAATCGACATAACTAAATCTAACTAATAACTTTAAATTAAAGGAAAACTTACAATGATAAAACTCGTTCTAGAGTTAAATTTCCCTTAACATGAATTTAATATTCATCACATCTTACTCTAATCTTTTATTCTCTCGAATTGCCGATCCAGGAGAATTATATAACATGGTGGCTTCAGCTCCTTCATGCATATATTATTTCACCTTAATTTTTACCTTCCAGTGATAATTGATTTATCAACAAAATAATGCATTAAAATTTTCCTTACAATCGTACACTGTAAAAACCCTGAAAATAATTAGGTTATTTTATTTAGGGTTTTGAAAATCTTAAAATGAATCAATTATTTAATTAAATTAATTCTTGGAAATCAATATTTTATCAATTATAACTCATTCATAATTTTTGACCTTTCGTTATCACACAAATATAGTTATGAGCAATTACGTTCTTTTCTATAAAATTTAATATAGTGATTTCTTAAAATTCCACACATATTTAATGTAATGACTTCTAGAATTCTACACATATTCTTCGATATAAAGGAAAGTTCTGTTGTTAAATGAAATATCCTCTGGATAGGTTGTGAGCACATTTAACACACAAAATAGAAGGCTTTAGGATTATTTGTTATAGTTGTGGGTTCTTCACCAAATTTTCAGATTCAACCACCATGCACCGAGTGCAACCGGGGTCAAGGATTTGACTCAGTCTAACAAGGGCTATGCCCTTCATAATCCAAAAATGGACATGGTGGATTGACCCATTAGCCAATAGATGGACATGGTGGACTGACTTATCAGCCAACTAATGGACATGGTGGACTGAACCATCAGCTAATAAATGGACATGTTGGAATGGTCATAACAACCATTAATATAGATAATGATAGGGAGTTTATGGACTTATTTTATTTAATTATATGGCTTAGTGGTTAATCACTAACGCGAAATTACCTCCACAAGTTAGCAACTGGAACTAAAGACTAAGAGACGACAAGGTGGTTCTTCTACCAACTCAGGTTATGAACAGATAATAAGCGGACTTCTCTTTTTACTTTTCTTGTGTTATAAATGTGGCTATGGGAAATGGTCCAAGACTGTGGGATAATTACTTCATGCATTGTCATTTGAAACATAAGTTCTTTTGAGTTAGAAATGCTAGACTTATTTGCTCTCATAATATCGTGAAAAATGGTGGGTCATTACACACACGGTGTTGTGTATCTCCCGACCACAACAACAAACAAGTCAAAAGACTCATCGTATGATGAATTATCAAAAACTAATCTAACTGATTTCTCCCAAAATCTAATTAAACCTCATGATCTAAGAAATAGGTGATCAGTCTACTCTTAGCATTAAAAACATGATAATTCAGACAATCTGATTGAATAAAAGAGTAAGCGGTCGAAATGAATTCAATTAAACCATGTTAAGTTTCATTCTTCTCTAGAACGAAACAAAGGATTACTTCATAATAAAAATAGAAAACATTATAAAGAAAAACTACTTTTCATTATGAGAGGAAAAGAATTACAAAAACTAGACTCCTTCTAAGCTAAGATGAGATTGTCATAAGATACATGAATTCAAAGAGGGTGTCATAAATCAACGTAGTCTAATTAATTATGATGTCTACTTAAGTTTCTAACTCCTCAACTTACTCAAATGCCGCCAAGGCTATGTACATCCATCTTCATCGAGCTTTGTCAACACCATAAATTGTAGCCATTGGGTGGGGCCAAGTACCATGTCCTTTCAATTCCTAAGCTTAATTTGTTTCATTATTTTCTACATTAAAACTCCAAAATTAAGCATTTATCATAAAATATTAATTATCTAGAATATAACAAGGAATATCACCTATTTTAATATAATTATACTTGGGATTTACAAAATCACAATAAAAACATAAATAAATACTATATACTTTAAACACTTAATACGATCCAATTCCTTATACAAGGACACATGAGAATTGGATCTAGACTGGTGACAGCGAGCTATGCATCTCAATAGCCTATACAATCATACCTAGTAGGAGACTCATAGCACACTTTAGGATGGCTGTAGGACCTAGGATAGAGTTTCCTGAGAGTATATGTAGTTGACTTTTCACATAGATGAGGTTCAAAGAGATATGGGCAAATGCTAATAGGTAGGCCTTGCCTCGACATAGTTTTTCCAGATATAACCCAGATTAGCACATTGTGATACTCTAGAGTATCTACTTGACCAATCTAGCAAGCCCTTAGGGGTGACTTAGGATTTTTCCACCGAGTTAGCAGTAGGGATCAGAACGAAGGAGGAATGACGATGGTAATGTCAGAACAGGCACAAACAACAGTAGGGATGGGAATAGAAGAGAATGATAATGGTAATGTCGGTACAAGTACAGATAGATTAGAATCAAAATGTTTGGCATTGATCAACATCACAAAGCAGAACTTGCCATGTCGGTGCAACTAATGTCAATGAGGATGTTCATGACTATTGAAGAGTAGAGGATATAGCTGATGTGTATCCAACTTTTAGGTTTAGTTTCAGTAGAACCTCCTTTAGTTAAAATTTCGAGGCTGAAATTTTTATAAGGGGGGCAAGGTTGTAAAACCCGTGACCCGAGTGATTTATAGTCAGAGCTGGTCAGTTAGAACCATTATTTTCAGTCGAGTCGATTTCAGAACACGTGTACTGAACCAAGGTCGGTCGTGTGTTATGAACCATGAAGGTCATGTGTGCCAGTATATACTGATAACGCCATTAATACAACATAAAAGAATGAGTTATTAGAATCTATGAGAGTATGGCAGTTTACTTTTTATACTATATATATATGTGGATCGTAGAATTAGTTTTAGGTCATTTACCGCGTTAGGAATTTGTTACGGGCAGTTTGGGTGGGTTGTTAGTTATAGAGCATGTCATTATGATGTTATGATATTTGTTTATTTTATGGGATTTCCCTTATTTTTTGTATTTTTTTAGAATTTATTGCGAGTTAGTTATTATTCTTGACTCGATATGGAGTTGAGTCAAG
>JAURVB010001895.1:0-41184 GCA_033002965.1 Piper betle
GGCCTGTAACATGCCGGTTTGGTTCACGAGCGTGAACCGGATTTGGGGTGTTACAATCCCAGTTGGCTTAACCGAATCAAGTAAATTAGCGAACAGTTTAGTCGTCAATAGCATTTTCGGGTTGGTTCATGGGTGAACTGAAACAGGGTGTTATAGCTATTTTAAACTAATTTAACTTAATTAATTAAATGGACACAAACATAAGCATGTTTGCATGTGCTCAGGTTTGATAACCCATATACACCTCCTCTTTTCTTCGATGACTTGGTCCTGGTCGCTCCACATGACCGGGAGGAAATAAGAAGAGAGGAAGATACGGGGTAGAGAGGGTCTGATTTGATGCCTTGAATTGTGGAACTGAAAAATTCCCTGAATGACTATAAACACCCAAATGGTAAAGGAGAATGAGGGCTCGTATGTTGAAAGAAAAAAAGAGAGAAGAAGAGAAAAAGAAAGAAGCACGAAAGGGAGAAGGAAAGGGAGGAGCCCCTCCCCAGAGATGGATGTCTGGCAACCCCCAAGCCCACCAGATCAGAGTTTGGAGTGCCCCAAACACCATCCAAGCGAGAGAAGCTGCCATAGAAGCCTACCGTTGCCAGAAAAGATTCGAGAAGCTGCTAGCTAGAGTTGTGAAGCACCATCAAGTAGTCATCTTCATAGCCACTGTCCAGCCAACCCAGGTCGTCTCTAACCACTCCATTGCCACCAATACAATCATCTTACTGCCACCAACGAAAGCCAACCAAGACTTGCTGCCGGAGAAGCCCACGGCCGCTAGGAAATAGTCTAGAAACTAACCGCTAGAGAAGAAAGGAATTAAAACTAGAAACGTGCCATCAAGTTGGAGGCCACGGTCTGGCCATCCCAGGCCACTTCCGGACACGTCACCACTACCAATTGGCTCTCCTCAACACTGCCAACAAATCCAAGTCAAGAGCCACCCCCGAAGAAGCTTGCCCTCTCCGAAAAATAGCCTTAAAAACTTTTGCCAGAAAAGTGCAACAGCAGCACGCTGTCATCTTTCCAGCATCAGTTTGATTGATCGGAGCTACCGCAGGATAAGAGCCACCTCCAATTGATCACCTTTGTCTTCGGGTACAAACCCAAATCAAGTACCACCGCAGAAAGCTAGTACTGTTTCTGGAAAATGACGATAAAGTGACAGTCGAGATCAATTTTGCCGGAACCTTTTGACCTCACTGCCACTGCCAATGGACGCCTCTGGTCATTGGATCACCACCATAAGCCTCATAAATCCGAGATTTACCGATTTGGGTGATCGTCGCCAGCCTCAACCGCCGGAAACGCCGTCGCTGGAGCCACCAAAGCCGCCGCTGTACCATCTGCCTAAGTGGGTCTGTCGTGCCAGTTTATGCCTATTCGTGTCTGCGGCTACACCCCACTGCACCACGATCTGATCAGATCCAAATTGAATCGGACCACGACTGCAAAGCCAAGTAGCGTATGCGACTCGCCAGTGACCCAGAATGGAACTGGCACATCGCACACCACCCACAGACTAGTGCACACAAAGAGAAAAGCAAGGCCGCATGTGCCACCCCAGCGGTCCAATATTTATTTGTCCTAAACTAACCCAAAGTGGTCTAGTTCAACCCATTATCACTCCATAAATAATTTGAAGGCCTTTCAAACCTCGGATCGAGACAAAACTTGTTATCCCTCAATTTTTGGATGTTTTAGATACATTGGTAAGGTTATTTTGAAGATTTGAAGATAAGAAAGAGATGAACTAAGACATTGGAGTCAAAGCTATCAAAGACGGATTAAATAAAAAAGTGGCAAAATTCATTATTTTGTATAAGTGTAAAATCAAAGAAGAAAAAGTAGATTGTTAGTACTAGACTGACTTAGGGATTCGAATTGAACCCTAAGGCACTATGTAAAAATCTGGGAGTTTATTCCTCGCTTCGCGATATTTTATTTTATTTTGTACTTACATGATTTCTTTGCACGACAAGGTCACCTTTAGTCCCACTGAACCCACTCATCTAACCAGAAGTGAAAACTGAATCGTGGGGGTGGAAATCTCGTGCCCAAACATTAATATAATCTGGGCCACTCTGGGCAGGTAATTAACATCACGTAATTATCATGTAACTTGGGGGATTGGTCTACATCATGATCTATTCAATATAGTTGATTTCCATAAAAAATAATGTTCGTCTGAACCATCAAACCCCCTGGTCGAGCCCATGCCTCCACCTCTAGCCATTACCTGAGAAACAATCCACGGTGGTTCCAAAATAAAAGGAAGAGGATAAGAAGAAGGAGAGGATAAGGAGGGGAAGGTATGATTTGAGGCATGGGATTGTGGAATTGAGAAACTCCCCTGGAAATCTATAAACACCCAAACAGTAAAGGAAAAAAAGGGGGCTTGTTGAATTGAAGAAAAAGAAAAGAAAGAAGTAGAGCAGTGAAGGAGAAGGAAAAGGGGAGGAGCCCCTCATTGAAGATCCATCTCCGACGATCTCCTAGCCTACCAGATCAAAGTTTGGAGTGCCCTTGACACAACCCAGTTGGAGAAGCCCATCGTCAGCGGAAAAGCTTCAAGAAGTTGCTGGACAAATTTGTGAAGTGCCATCAAGCAGTCACCTTCCTCCCCTCCGTTCGACCAGGTTGTCTCTGACCACTCCAGTGCCTCCAATAGACTCACACTGTTTCCCTCAACACAACCCAACTGAGATCCGTCGCCGAGGAAGCCCGACGTTGCTGGAATCTCATCGTGAAGCACTTGATTGAAGCAGGAAATAGGTGAAAGAGGCCGACTTTGGAGCCTACCGCTAGCAAACCAGTACCATTATAGACCAAGTCCGGATGCCAAGATTCTAGCTTGAACATCCCTTTGTCAACCTGTGCTTTGCCACCCTGCTGGAGAAGCCCGCATTTGCCGGAAAACAATCCAAAAAACTCCCGCCGGAGCAACAAAACAAAAAATTACAGAAAAGTGACCAACTTTGGGCCCTCTGCCTGGCCAACCCAGGTCATCTCTGACCACACCAACAATTCCACCTGGCTATCCTCAATACTGAAAACAGACCCAAACCGAGGAAGTCTGTAGTCGCCGAAAAATAGCTCAAAAGACCGTTGTCAGAAGACTCCGTCTAGCTGGTCACCGCCACCTCAGGACAAGACGCCAACTCCGATCGATCACCATTGTCTTAGGGTACAATCCTAGATCAAGTCCCGCAGCAAAAAGTTGCCACCGTTTATGGCGATAAAGCCCCGGTCAAGATCAATTCAACCAAAACTTTTTGGTGCCACTGAACCATTGCCTAACCACTCATTAATCTGATATCTTTTGATCTGGGCGGTCTCGCCTCGACTCCATAGCCGAAAAAGCGGATGCCAGAGGCCCCAAAGCCGCCCTTGTACTACTGGAGAAGATGGGTTCGTCGGGCTTGTTTATAGTCGCCCACTTTAACAAGCATGTCCAGATCTACAACCAGCTTCGCTGGCCCATGGTTGACCATGATCGTGACTAGACCCAGACCCGTGACTACGTTCGTATGTTTGTTCGCTCCTAGATTTGATCTGGCACATCGTGCGCCACCTATAGCCCCGCACACCCAAAAATATCAAGAAGCTTGCGCATGCCACCTGGTTTGGTCCAGCATTTATCTTGCTCTGAACCAACCTGAAGCAGTCTTGGTTCAATTAATTATTATTCTAAAAATAATTTGAAGACTTTTCGGACTTCGAATTGAGACAAAACTTGCTACCCCATTGTTTTTGAATGTTTTGGATACACTAGTGAGGTTATTTTAAAGATTTGAAGATAAAATAGGGATAAACCACGGTATTGTAGTTAAAGATCTCAAAGACAAATTTATTTAAAAGTTGCAAAATTCACTATTTTATTTAAAATATAAAATTAAAGGGGAAATACTGAATTCGTGGTCATCAAACCACCGTAGACTAACTTAGGGATTCGAGTTGAACCCTAATAAACTATGTAAAAATCTTGTGTTTATTCCTTGTTCTCGGCATTTTATTTTTATTTATTTAACTCACATGATTTATTTGTACATCAAAGGCGCTTTTGGTCCTACATAACCCTTTAAGTCCAAGTGAAGACTAATCGCGGAGGCAGAAATCTCACCTCTAAACAAATAAATAATGACAATATCCACGGCACAAGTTCTTTTTTGGGAAAATTTGTATGCACCGCCAAAATTTTTCTCACTTCCCCCACGAAAAGTTTGATTGGCCAAAAAAAATGGCATGTCAACCTGATCTAAGTAGCCAATTAAATGAGTCAATCAAATTTAAGGCAGAGAAAAGTGGGGAAAATTTTAACCGTGCATGTAGCATTAGGAATATTGGGTGGGTTCTTTGGTAACAGTGTGATCCCCAATATGGGCTTAGCATCAATGGGCTTAGCAGAAATGGGCTTATATCATAAGGAGCTCAAATAAATTTATAAAACCAAAATAATTGGGCCCACTATCTCTGGGGAATGCACAAAAAAGCCCCTTTAAACGATCATAAGCCCACATAACTTAACCTCCTCGTCCTTGGAACACATTTCTTCCTCGACCGCCATCTTACCGCCGACAGTGGTCGGCGCCTCTGCCGCCGCCCGCGCCGCCGTCGTCATTTTACTCCGCCCATTCTTCAACCTTTTGGAGACGACGAAAGAGCTTATTGATGGTTAATTTAGCTCTTCGATGTGTGTTTGCGTCTTCTTGTTAATGGGTTAATAGCTGTACTAATTTCATATGAGCTAGATCAATAATATGTGGCAAGGTTGCATACTCTTACTATGTATTTCATAGATGTTATTATGTTAATAAATTTCAGATGAAATATAAACACACTATAAGGGATAAATTTAAGTAATAAATCATGAGAATCAATGATAAAAGGGAAGAAATATGTGACGAAGAATCAAGAATTAAGAAATATCAAAACACCATTGTTTATTTTAATATGGCTCAAAACGTTTTTTTTACAATGATAGAAAAATTAGTATGAGATATGTAAGTTGACTTTAATATCGAAGGTTCGATTAGAAGGAAATATAGACAAATATTTAATTGGGTGGCTAGATTTGAAAGATGCAGCAGCTAATTCTGAGGTTCCTTTGTAATTAATGGTCTCTAAAAACATAACCAGAATAATTACCTAAATTACAATCTTCCTCTTCCATCTGACCCTCGGTGAAACCAGCCCTTTCCCTTTACTTCAATTATAACTGGTTCCCTACGAATAAAGGTACTGGAATAAAAGTGAAGATGCTGTATATGCATCAACACAAGGGAGATAAACCCATTCATCATAGGGTCTGAAAGTTTCTCACATGAGTGGCTTCCAGGCTTCAAATTGAAAACAAATATGGTGGATCTTTCTTATATTTAATGATAATTGTTTAACTTAAAAAGACCTGCGCATTGTCTAGTTTCCATGGGACATATTTTTTAAAAATTTTATGCAAAGAAGAGAGTCTGCGAGTCTGAATAAGCCCAAGAATTGGCCTCTTACATTTATGAAGTATGCAGTTACAAAGTCGATCATCTGTCATTGCTATTGAGTGGTTTAGAAGGAAGGAAACTTGATCTGGGTCGAGCATTTTCCTTCAGGCAATACTGGGCAGTCAACAATGTTAGACCCAGATGTTTCTACGCACAAATAAATTTGGTAGATTTGAACATTTCCTGATTCATCAACATTGCATTCGATACCCGCTTCATAACCGACTGCATCTCTGATCGCCTCACTAACACTGTCTCTACTGTAATAATTCCCATCAGGTTGAATTCCTGCATGCCCATTGATTTACAAATACAATCAGAAAAACCAGATCTAATGGTATTATTCATACATAGCAGATCATTTTGAATAATGAAAAAAAAATTGGTGGAGAAAAAGGTCATATATTTACCTGCATTTTGAAGAACTTGGAGAAGATCCACCTTGTTTTTCAGGTCAAGTGCTGCTCTGAAGTACCCATGTTGGCTTAGCACAGACTCTGAGCAAGTCCCATGCTTGTCCCATTCATGTGCCCAGAAGCTTGAACCATTGTTGCTTGGGCAAGACAGAGATGGCCATTCTCTCTCCATCCTCACTTGTAAGTCTGTTATCTGAAAAAGATACAAAAGAAAGATAGCATCAACAGCAAAAAAAATGGCTGCGTTTAATTTATGGCTAGCTTTTTCAGCTTGATTAGCGTGTATACCTTGGAGCTATCAAAAGAGTTGTCTGGATCACAGTTGGATGGATATGAGCCGTCGTTGTAATTCGGCCAGAGGCCATGGATCCCGAAATCTGATGCAGGTTTCCCTGTCTTTGGATAGCAGCAACCATTCTTACCATCGCAGAACGATCCAGGCCACTGTGCAAAGCAGCAAGCAATCACACAGATATGTTAGATACACTAGAAATGGGATTGAATTCAGATAAACTTCAAAACTAGAAGCTAAGAGGCCACCTGTTGAACGAAATAGAAGAAATCAAAACCCTGTGTAGATGACAAAACAGAGAAAGAGAGTAGTAGCACAAGAAGGTAAGAAATGTTGGGCTTCATGGCGGATCTGTTTTTTGATTCGATATGTGTTCTTCCAGACTAGTACTAACCGGCAAATCTGAAAACATTATATAATACGCAATCATAGAGAGTGAGAGATCAGAGAAGAACGAAATGTAAAGAACTGGTAGGTGAGAATCATAATGGACTGAAGTTTGAAATGAGGAAGGTTGCAGATGAGACGGCGGGCAAGAGCTGATAGCAACATTGTGAGCTCCGTGAAAGCCGAGTTTTTTATGTGCGTCGACGTTACGTTTTCACACTTGAAAAAATGTTTTGAACCTAAAAAAAAGTGCGTATGCGTTCTTATATTATATGAAACAAGAAATGAGAGCAATATAAGCCTCTTTAGGA
Organism: Piper betle; assembly: GCA_033002965.1. NCBI lineage: Eukaryota > Viridiplantae > Streptophyta > Magnoliopsida > Piperales > Piperaceae > Piper > Piper betle. Next base: position 6,899 of record JAURVB010001895.1, read on the forward strand.
ACCAATATTTGTCTGCATGAACTTAACTATATAAGTGCATGGTTGAGAATAATGGCGGCAACTAACATGTTAAATTTTTATAGCAGCACCAGTTCACACTTGTTCTCACTTGGGCGGGAAAAAGACAGAAGTATCAGTATATTATTATGGGCAAGAAGTATCGTGCAAAGAATATCCTGCTAGGAAATACTCTGTTTGTGCTCCAGGGTTTTGTGAAACCGTCAATCTCATTTGCTGACATTACTGTGTTAAGTAAAGTAATTTACGGCATGAATTTCATGAAATCAAAACTGATGGTGCAGGGTATTGCCAACAAGCTGTATTCAGACGAGACATTATTATATCTAATTCTAATACATTTTTTGGAGATTGTCATGTTAAAACTTTTTTATTTTATTTTATAATTTTTAAAATTATCAACTCTCTATAAGCATTTTTTTTTATAATTTTAAGTGATTTTTTTAATTTTTAAATTTTAAAAGAAACATCGACATGGGCTTAGCATCACTCAAATGAGCATACATGATATTTTTTTTGGAGCTCAAATAAAAAACTATAAGCCCACATATCAGGGCCCAATATCCACTTCTCGTTAATGCACCAAAAAAAGCCCATTTAAACTGCCATAAGCCCACATAACTTTTGTCTCCGTTGAAATCCATCTCTCTCGGCTGCCGCCGACCACCGCCGACGATGGCCGCCGCCGCCGCCTCCGCCGCCTCCTCCACTCCGTCCCTCCTCCAACCTCTTACCTCCGTCGCTCCTCCCTCCTCTCGTCCCATCTCTGCGTACCATCCCCTCGGTGCGTGTTCTTTTTCTTGTCCTCGTCGATCGCCTATCATGGTTGTTTGGATCATCTTGCGTGGCCAAATCTGCGAAAAATGAGGTTTCTATGAATTTCTTTTGTGATATTGGGTTCCGGCATGATTGGGTAGATATTGTCTTTGAAATTATATGCTGCATTTGCTTTGAGCTCGATTTTGTTCGGCTGATAATGGTGATGATGGCATCGTGCATGTGCCTAGTGGTAGGAAATTTTTTTCTTTATTTGTCGAATTATGATCCGATGAAGGAGATCTTGTTCTTATTGTGTTCTTGGAAGTGATTGTGTTCGTACGTTTTTGAAGGGGAATCAGGATAGTCCATGTTCTGTTTTTCTTTGAAATTCAAGCTTCTTTTGTAGGGTTAGGATTTGTGCAAGCCGTAATGCCATGTATGGGGGGCGTTTGATGTTATCATCTTGCAATCTTTCACAGAGGAAGAAAGAACTTATTGATGATCTAGCTTTTGTGTTGTGTGTTTTTTGCTGATAGCAGTCATAATTTCGTGTGAGCTAGATCAATTGTGTGGCAAAGTTGCATAGTGTTGACGCTCTCGTTATTATGGTCTTATATCACGTGTGCTGGATGTTTAGATGTTTTGCTAGTAAATTTTGAGTTTAAATTATAGTGAAGAGACAGGTTATTGTTGTAGGCGTGGTTGCTTGCTTGGTGGATGCTGATGAAGGAGCTGAACCTGTATCCTTACAAATTCATGGTGTTTGATGCATCAAAATTGCCATTTTGATTAATGTGCTTGCTTTTAGTTTGAGCTCATATCACTTATCTTTTTCAGTCGATGCCCTTCTTTGCCAAGTAATTCCTTATACTGGTACTTTTTCGGCAGGTTTGTGGAATCAGACGCACATGTGATTGATGGAATTGCTGGTGGCATATTAGTCAGGTGTGGATTTTATTCTTCTCCAGCTTTATGGCTAGATTCTTTTATCATCAGCATCATTGCCATTCTCGTCATACATCTAGTCCCAAATGACTGATTTTTTTAGTTTGGTCAAATCGCCCAAAATCAATTTCTTAGTCACTTAACTTACTTAGCTACTTGTTGTGATCTTCCATGTGTTTCTAGAGTAGTTTTCTTATTCATTAAACTCATTTGAAGAAAGTTCTGTTTTGTATTCTGTTTCCTTTCCTATTCTCAATGTAATTTAAATTGGTAAATGCCTTTTAAAATGAGAACATGTTAGATACAGCCTATTTGATGGCTTCTGTTTGTTTACTAGTATATAAGCATAATAATTCCTTCTCTAGATACATATTTCATAGTGAGATGTAGTCATGTTAGATGAATTCCATTACTTAAAGTAAAATGATCATCATGGATTCATTTTTTGTTGGTTTTTTTGTACTTAATGGTTCTATATGGTTGTGGTACCACGGTGATTATGCTTCCATGTAAAGGAAATGGCATGTCCTTACAGATCTTAGAAAGGAAGTCGACTATAATTATATTTTTCCATAAAAAAATCATCTTATGGTGTCTAATAATTAATTTGAAAGGTTATGATACCTGATAGTAATGATGTTATAACCTCATCTCATTTCCCTTTTTTGTGGTTGTGTTAACATCTGGCTTAAAAAAAATGTTTATGCATGCCTTACTTATGTTATTATTTTCATTATGAAGCCATAAATTGGTGGAGCAAAATCCATTATGCTGGTCACATCCTGGCTGGATTAGGTGTTGAAGATCATGCACTATTTTTCATTTACACTGAATGCAAGGGGGTTATGACTTGTGACCTGTTCCCTTTGTCTGATAACTTGACTTTGGCATAGAAACATGGAAAAGTATTGTTTGAATGTGTCTGTTCATCTGTGCCCTCAGTGGATCAGTGTTATAAGCTTTGACAATATTAAATTTGTGGTAGGGTATGAAGTCACACAAAATAAGTGTACAGTAACCCAATTTCAGGTTCTAATGGTATATGGCTGTGTATTAGCTTGTGATTTCTAACTAGTATGCCTTTGCCAATTGTTAAATCAAAACTGTTGCGTACTTGACAATGATTTATAGCAGTAGACACCACCTAAGGTCCTTCCGTGAAGGAAGTCAATGAGAAGTAATGATTTACACAGAATATAATAACAGGAGCCAAAATGATCCTGGTTTTCGGATTCGATTATGGTTTTACATGTTCATTGTTTTATGCTTACTGTTCATGTATGTTATTATCAAATTTCAGGGCTTGATGACTCCAATCATAAGGAATGCAGATCACAAGAACTTGCTGGCAATTTCTTCTGAGGTGTGTTTACTTGGGGAACTTAGTTTGCCAGCTTGTTATGTATGTATCAGCAATCAATTATAACATTTTGCCCTGTTGGTCATGTTCTATAAATAGGTCAAGGAATTAGCTGAGAAGGCTCGAATAGGAAAACTTGCTCCCCACCAATTCCAAGGTGGAACATTCAGGTGACTAGTTTGCATAGTTCTTGTATGTAAATATTATATATAAAAAAAGTCGTTTGTATTTAGTGTGTTATCTATGGGTCTGATTTTTCTGTTTTTTTGCATGCAGCATATCAAATCTTGGGATGTTCCCTGTGGACAGCTTTTGTGCAATTATAAACCCTCCACAGGCATGTAGTGGCACTCTCTTTCCGGCATGATTTTTTGACAATATTCTACTGTTTGTCTTCAAATAGAAGCATGACTGTCTACTCATGCATATTTTCTTAATATGATATGATTGTATGCTTTTGGTATACATTTGAAGGTGATGATCCCCTCTAAATTTCAGAGGTTAAGACAGAAAGGGTATCTGGCATAAAAACAATGCCAATTTATTTCTTATGGTTTTATGTCATCGATTAAAATATGAAAGCATAGTCAATTGGTGTAACAAATCCATGTTACGAATCCACCCTAGCTGGGATTGAGTGTAGACAATGATGACGGCGTTTGAATGGGATTAGACTGATTTAGCACCTTGTTCAAGTATAAGCTCATATTCTGAAGTGATTTTCTTAATGTATGTCACCATCTACTATATATTTGCATTAGCAGATTTGATTTCTTCATTTTGTCGCTCATGCACAGTTTTATCTGCTACATCTATGTGATATTTTTGTTGCATATCGCAGACTGGAATTCTTGCTGTTGGTAGAGGTAACAAAGGTGTGGAACCTGTTGTTGGTGATGATGGTATGGCACAACTGCTGTTCATATATCTCTCTTAAGCCTGTTGAATGTTATTTTTAAAATTTTAGTAAGTGTTTTGTTGCTGTTGGCATCATTACAGGAATTCAGAAGCCAGTGGTTGTCACTAAAATGAATTTAACGTTGTCTGCCGATAGTCGTGTTTTTGAGGGAGATGTTGCAAGTATGTTACAAACGAAGTTGTCTAGAACTACACTTTATGGTATTATTATCACTCTAGTAACACTGCTGATTTTGCAGGTAAATTCCTCTACGCTTTATCATCCAACTTTAGTGATATCCGGAGACTTTTGTTGTGGTAATTTTCGAGTTCTCATTGGTTGTCATGCAAATTGACCATCTAAGATAATCTTTCTTTGTATAAAAGATAAAGGTTTGAATGTACAGCTCTTTGACATTGAGTTATCAGATTATGCGAGGTATTTTTCTTCAAAGAAAGGATTGGTAGTGCCTTTTGTTTATTCAGTTCACAGCAACAGAAATGTTGTAATAGCTCGAGAGCATGATTATTGCTGGTTCCTGTATGTATAAGATAGTTTTTGATATTGACATTATAAAAACTAATAATTGTGATTGACAATTTTTTTCTGGGCATTCAATTGTAGGTGCCTCGAGATATTTCAAAGTTTTTATCCGGATTTGTCAGTCAGTATGAGTTGGTATAAGGACCTTTGTGTTGCTTTTAGTTGTCCTTTGGTATGCGTTGGTTTATGGACTTTTGCATTACTTTTAGTTGTGTTTGGGTGATGTATTTGCTTTGTGTGTCTGTGGCTCCCTGCAGGCCAACGGCAGGTTTCTTGTTTTAGATATAAAATTACGTTGCATTGAAAAAAATGACTGGATATAAGAGTATGCTATATTAAAAATTATGACCTAATTTAGGTATGAAGTTTAAATTTAGCAAAATTAAATCTAATGGCAGTTTATTTTTTTAGTTTGATACCTAATTAGATAAAGAGTATAAGAATTTAAGTTTTTATCTTAATAAAACGCTAAATAACTTTGTTAGTATTTATGAAATATCTAACCTTCTTTGGTATAAAAAGTGCCTACTTTTGACTATAACAAGAAATTGATCCCGTCATATCCAAAAATGACAATCTTGACCTCAATTGGTCATGAATCTCATATAAACTGTGTTTGGAAATTTCTAAAGTTATCACCAAGGGTTGTCAAAATAAAATAATAAGCCATTTTTGACATAACACCAAAACTTTACCCACTTTGGTATTGATCAAGTTTACACATGACTTTGTTAATCCCTCATCCTTGAGTAGTATATCCATATGAGACAATATATTTTCAAATTTTAAATTTGGTTATCCATAATTTTATTTAGAAAGTAATCAAAAAATTATATCAAAAGATTAAGAGAATTCATAGTTTAACGTCAATTGCCTTGCCTTGTAGTTAATAACTAAGCAGTGACGTGTGTAATGCGCAGGTTACAGTTAAATACTATTTGAATATTTTTGAATAATATAATATAATCAAATAGTATACAAAATATCCAAATAAAATTTAACACCATTACAATGATAAAAATATGTGTATAATACATAAAACATGATACACTATATAAAAACTAAAAAGAAAATTATTTCTCACCACTTTATTAAGCTACCTTAATAAAATCTCTATTTTAAAAAAAATTAAGTGTCATTTGTAACATACATTTATATATATATATATATATAAATACATACATATAATTTATTCCCTCAAAATTATCTCCTCATCATTTCTTGCTAAAAGGAGTTCATCCACCTTTATTAAGTAATCAACTTATCGCTTATAAAATTTAGTCAAAAAACATTATTAAACAAATCATTTTTTATCCCCTACAATAATACAATAAAATCATATTATACTTTTATTAATAAAAGAGAAACTCAATAGTGGCTTCGGATTAAAATTAGGATATTTAATTAATCAAAATAGAGTAAAAATAAAAAATAATAAATTAAATTATAATAATTTATCTTTTCATTTAATTAAAATATATCTTTAAAATCAATCAATATATATATATATATATATATAATATTAAATTATTAAAATATATCTCATTATTCAATGAGAATTTTCTATAAAATTAAAATTTAATTATAGTATAAGTTGCGCATAGAGTGACATCTTTCTTAATTTTTCTAATAAAACCTTATCAAAATATTTAGATTGACTGCATACATTTAGTTTGATTATTTTTTTTGCATTAATCTTGCCACCGCTTATTGCAGCTAGCCTTCTGGATGTTTTAATCAAATATCTCAAAAGCGAGCCTCAAATAGGGAAAACAAAATGACAAGGGATAAAAAAATGAACGTTAAAAATGCAAAAAAATTAGACATAAAAGGGTATTAAATCACATTTTATATATTATAATAAATTTAAATGTGATTCTTAAAATTAGAAAAAAGATTTATAGGAAATTTTTTAAGTGAATATAAAATTTATGGGAAATTTTTTTGAGAAATAATAGTGCAATCTTTTAAATATAACATTTTAAAAAAATATTAAAAACTAATAAATGCACTATTTTTAAAAAATAGTATATTTTACAAGGGGACACAACTCGTAAGAGTAATATCGCATCTAATCAATAAGTGGTGTGAGACCAACACTCTTCATTGAAGTACTACTTGATTCAAAAAAAGATTTTTACATGAATATATTTTATAAATATATTTTCTTGACTATAAATTATTCAATCAAACATAAAAATCCAAGTTGTACACAACTTTCCCATTTATTTTGCTTACCAACTACATTGGTGTATACTAATTTTTAGTTTTTGTCTTATTTATACGTGCAATTGTCTTGGAAGTTCGTTGTTCATTAATTTTAATTGAATTAATTTGTTGTGGACTTTATTGTGGGTATTTTATTTTATGATTGAGAATAATAATAAATATTATTATAAAGAATAACTCTTATTTAAAATAACTACAAAACTGGACATTTATTGTTATATTTTATCTAGTATAGACTTAACTAGACGAGAACCCGTGCAATGGGAGGGTCATGTTTTGACTTTTTTTATAAGAAAATTAAAGCATAGTTAAGTAAACAGCAATACATTTAACAAAAATAAAATATTTGCAAGTATATTATTTATATCAAAAAAGCACAATCTGAAATATGTAAAGAGTGGGTCATAGTTCGTCATCTTAGATCTTGTACCTGCCAAATCATTAGTTATAGATAATGATTTATAATGTAAAAACCCCATTAATACAAATAAATTCATTCCAAAATTTCATTTGATGATGATTTATAATATAAAAAACCCATTAATACAAATAAATTCATTCCAAAATTTCATTTGAAAAATGAATATTCAGTATAAACTAATGGGTTATGTCATCTCTTAATTATTAAAATTAAAGATTAAAAGTTCATTCTCACTTATAAATATGTTCTTACTTTAGTAAGTATTATATTAATGACTAAGTTGAGGGATTTCACAATATAACCATCTTAAGAAATTTCGTCATCAAAGTTTTTATACTTAGCTTATTACTAGCCTAGCCCACAACCTTCTTTAACCTGTGATTGGCACTAACCTCCCTAATTCAGCTCATCATCTAATACAGAACTAGAAAGCTCTGATATTATTTGTAATACCTTGCCTAAAATGTAAATTAATAAGGTATGTCATCTCTTAAAAAGTAATTAATCGAACTTAAAAATTTATAGTTCATTCTCACTTATAAAAATAGTCTCATACAAGTAACTATTAGATGAGCGGTTAAATCGAAGGATCTCATAATTGTTTTATTTTTTGAATAATCAAATATTAATATTAATTTTTTAAAAAATTGATTTAAATTTACAAGTTAAATTTCAAAGTTGAAATATTCAAGGAAACACTTTGATTATGAGACTATGCATATTAGTACTCTATGATCTGACTATAAAATCCCATCATAAAAAATTTAAATTTGAATCATAAAAAATTTAAAGTTGTTTATGAGACTATGCATATTAGGATTTGAAAGATCATATTTAATTTGCAATCCTATTTTGAACTGAAATAATTTTAAATAATTAAACACAATTTGAACAATTCAAATTGAAAAAACTACATATTAAGATATAATTGATCAATGAAGCATTGAAGAAAGATATTAATAAATTGTTGATAAATAACAGTTCAATAAAGCAAACATTCAATTATAAATAGAGATTGAACTTAACAATTTGATTTGGGTTTATAAAATTTAAAATTGCAACTCATATTGAAAAATAAAAAAATAAAACAAAGAAATTTGTATAGAGAGTTGGATAATTACCAATAGTAATAGTAGAGGACTGCTGCATAAAAGATCCCAGGCCTACCCACTGCTTCTATAGCTCACGTATCGATCCATTTTTACATGTCGCAAACTTTGGAAGTAGCCCTTCGTAGTAGGCTTTGCTCGTAGAGGATTCATGATCACAACTCAGCCTCTGCCGATCGCCCTCATCCGGGGCTCGTCCACAACCATCAACAAACAATATACCTTTAACTAAAAGAAATAGTCGGGAATCATAGCATAGAATGGGGAGAATTGAGGATCGGCTGCAGAAGGCGAAAAGGAGTCTTATGGAAGAATGGGAAGAAGCGGAAGTGAGGATAGGCTGTGAAAGGTGAAGAGACCTATGGGTGAATGAGAATTAGAAAAGGAGGCCGCAGAAGGAGAAGAAAAGCCCATGGTTAAAAAATTCAGAATAGGCCTTTAAACCTGTCACATGCGGGGGGTCATTAAATTTGACTGATTTATTAAAAATTTGACATGGTTCAAATAAATCGGTCTAAATCAATTTTATATAATAAATATATATGCATATATGTAATATTAAATTTATCAAACATGCATATAAATTATTAATAATTTGACTATACCCAAAAAGATTGAATAACAAAATATTATCATAGAGACAAAAATATGCATGTCATGGCAAAGTACAAAAATGAAGTAATAAAACCAAACTCTAGACATTTATAAAAGAATATTATCAAGCTAGAAACGGCAGCAAAGATGCAAAACTCATGACCCAAATCAAAGTTTTATAGTTAAAACCGATCACTTTGACTAAGTTAATTTCAAAATAGACGTGCTAAATCGAGGCCGGCATATGCTATAAGCCATGAAGGTCTATGTGTACCCCATAGTTGCAAAAATCGAAGTCAGACGTTCAATTGGATTTGAAGGGAGTTATTTAATTATGCCGATTCATTAAAAATCGGACACAAATTGATTCACTTGATTCAGTCAAAATTGATCATTAATCTCCTCTCCCTGTCCCTCGCATCATTTTAGAATACTTTATTAGTTTATTTTTAGTTGTATTTTATTTTATTATATTTTATTTTATATTTTTTAGATTTATTTTATTATTATTGACTCTTGTAGAGAGTGAGTTAATTTTTATTACCTAAACTACCCCTCATTCTTCTCTACCTTTTCCCAACCACCCACCCCCACCTCCCGCTGCCTGATCTCCATCCCCTACCGCCCCACCGAGCCTCACCCCCTCCACCGACGCTTGCCTCACCGTCCCCTAGTTGCCTGTTGCCGCCTTGCCCCCTATTTCCCCCATCTGCCACCCGCCGCTGCCCCGCCATCCCGCCCTTGGCTCCCCCCACCCGCCCCCCACTCCCCCCCCCTCACCTCATGGCCACCCCCTGCCTCATCCCCCGTTGTCTCGTAGAGCCCATCCTGCCCCTGGCTTCCCCCGGTGCCAAATCTCCTCCCCCCACTAGCCGCCCCGCCAAAGCTCACCCCATCTTGCCCCTGTCTCCCTCCCGCCCACTTCGTCATCAGATCTCCTCCGCCACCCAGTCCCTCGCTGCCACCTTGCCTGAATCGGCCGATTCTTGACGTCGTCGACTAGGGTGAGAATTGGCTTAAATCGACTTATTCCGGCTGATTCTTGGTCCAATTTTTTACCCAAACAATCCGCTGATATTTTGACTCAGTTTTGCACCAAGCCGAATTAAATCGGCCGATTTCGAGTGAAATTGGTTGTTTTTTGCAACTATGGTGTACCCTATTAAATTATGATTACGTCAGTAACATAACAGAAGAATTAAAATATATAATAGTATACACAATTTTTTTATTTTTAGTGGACTATAAAATTAGAATTAGGTCATTATCGCATTAGGATGTTTAGTTATTATTTTTGGGTGGGTTAGTGGACTTAGAATATGCAATTCGAGTAAAGACACTAGTATTTTATTTTATTTTATATTTTTAAAAATTTATTTATTATTTTGACTCGAGTTAAAAAGAAGTTTTAATTACTAAACTAACCTTGAGTCAGAACTTTCCCCTGTTTTCCATGTTTCTTTCCCTTCACTCACTTGCCCGACGACTTCTTTCCCCCTTGATGATGTTATCGCCAGCGACCTCGTCACCAGCTGCACAACCACCGACCTCCCCTTTCCTCCTCTCCTTCTCCCTTCCCCTATCCCTTTCTTTTTCCTCCTATTCTCGCCAACCCGATCGCCTCCCCAACCCTAGCCGATCGCCGTCCTTCCCATTTCCCGCCACCGTCAGCGCGCCGCCACCGCCGCGCAGCCACCGGTCAGTCCCTCCCCGACAGATCCCTTTCTTCCTTTCCATGTCCCTCCTTTCCCCGTGCCTCCCCTACCTTGCTCGCCCTCTTTCCTATTAGATTGGCTGAAGATAACACCTGGTCGCCGCCAGCCAATTGCCGGCAGCCCAGTCACTGGCTGCCACCAGCCATGATAGCCCAACCTAATTCCCCACCTAGCTCCCTCCTAGCCTCCTCCTTGCCATGTGGCGGACATAGCCGCCACTCTTGGCACTGTCCGCAGCTGTGGTCGCAATCGTCATCGTAAATTCAAGTCCAAATCACTTTGAGACATTTTTTGCTTCACTAATTTTAAAAATTTTATTTATTTTGATTATTATGTATATTATCTATAATTTTTATGAACTATTTATATTTTTTGTTAATATATTAATTTTGAAATTTTATAATAATTATCTATTGATTAATAAATTTCTATATATAATTTAGAATGAATAACGAACAATTATAATTTAAATCATTTGATTATGAAATTTAATATGATATTGATGATGCTAAAAATTGTGAAGTTAGGTTTTAGGGTTATAATTATGTAGATTAATTATTTAAGTGATTAGAAAGTTAATTCAGATTAAAGATTGATATGAGATAATGATAAATTTAGAAATTGTGAAGTAGTCACCCTATTAAAAGTAATGTCAAAAAGTTTTAAATTATTAATTATTTATTTAACTCATTTGTTGATAATCCGATAGTAATGTTAGTAATTATAGTATTCCTGATTATGTAATGATTTTCATACATTCGTTTCATACACGCATCATATAGTTAGTAAGAGTGTTAGTAGTTAATTTTGATGTGTAGGTATGGAATAGGAGTTCGCCATTGGGCACGTGATCCCACTTGGAACTTTTATCTGATCCATTTAGTACTCATCCTTAATTTATCACTTTTTTTGTTGAGATTTGATTAATTTTTTGTAGGATTGATTAAGGGGTGTTTTATTATCCTACTTAACTCGACTCCTTTAGCCGATAGTTTTTCAGATTAATAATTCGGTTAATAACTCTCGAGGATGAGATCCCCGAGTCTAATTTTGAAAACAAGATCCATTGCAAGTTGGTTTTCTTTGGAGAGTTCAGCAGAAGTTATATATGGTTTTCTTTAAAATGATAGTCAATTCTCATTTATCAGGTTGTATAATTATTTTTGAACTAGCAATACTTATTACTGAAGTGTTTTTATATATATGTACGTAAGGAGAGTGAGTTTGATATGCCAACTTTGACGGATGAACAATGATTGCTATGTGCACACATAAACCTGATGTGACATGTGTTTAATCTGATATACGATTGTTGTTATAATGTATTATGATGTGATATATTTTATTGTATTGAATTTACTTAAAACTATTGAAAATATTGTGGCAAATGTGATAGACAAGATCACCAAAATGGGCTAAGACCCAATTTATGAATATGAATTTATAAATATGACAATTATGTGGAATAAGATAAACAAATGGGTCAAGAACCGGTTGATGTAAAAAATTTTGTTAATATCACTTTACCATGTTATGAAATGAATAATTTAGATGGTATGATATATATTTATATATTGTTGTTTTGGCAGGTTAACCCTATTGTACTTTTAGAAGACACTTTGCATATTTTATTTTAAATTTTTTTTCGATTTTATCATAATTATTTTTTAGTATGGATTATGTGTCATATCATTCATGTAGTAACCTGTTAGGGTTCCTTGCATGTCATCCATACATAACGATATTTATCTTTCTTTTTAAAGACACCAAAAATAAATTCGTTCAAGTTTGGTTTGGGTTAACCAATTTAATCGGTTGACTCGTAATATTCTAGTCTAATTCGCGAGTCACCCAGATTTAGGGTGTTATGAAAGAACCACTTTATTGTGTCACTAAACGAATTTATAGATACAAGAAAAAAAATAAGTAGGTACCATTTAAGCAATTTAGAAATGAAAGAACATGTTAAGTAATAAGTACCTAGACCTTTTCTAAATCACTAAACACATTTAATCACCAAGCAATTACATACCAAATTAAAAAAATAAATATCTTACAATTTATAAACCAATAACAAGGAGCTAAATAAAACATGCTTTTCAAGTATAATATTATAAAAAAATATGTGTTCGTGATAAAGTATGAAAATGAAGTAAGAAAACTAAAACAACCTTAAACCAAATTTATAAAAGAATATTATCGAGCTAGAAATGGCAGAAAAGAACCATTTAATTGTGGTACTAAACAAATTTATAGATACAAGAAAAAAAGTATGGTTTAAACAATTTAGATATGAAACATAAATCACTAAACACATTCAATCACTGAGCAATTACATATCTTAAATTTACATACCAAATTAAAACACAAATATCTTACAATTTATAAACCAACGACAAGGAGCTAAATAAAACATGTTTTTCAAGTACAATATAATCAAAAGAATTTGTCTTTACCATATTTACCAAATTTTGCTAATCAGATAATATAAGGAAATGAGTTGAAAAATTAAAAATCATGTTGCATAACCACGAGAAAAAAAGACTAATCAAGAGGAAGGGAAGAAAGGGTGATGTTTTCATGATCAAAGGGTTTATAGAAAGAAGCATTGTAGCGGTGGACGTTGGTCGGCGGCTTAGCAATCAAACAATGGCCAGCTCCAAGAGTAGCACTGGCTAGAGAGGGCGGTCCTCAGATGGAGCTGGTGGTCGGAGGTTAGAGGAGGACCGCCGATGGTCAGAGATTAGAGAGGGTGGTCGGAGCTTATGGGAGGCAGCGGTCGCAGGGTAGAGGGGGGTGGTCAGAGGTCTGTGGAGGTAAGTGGTAGGAGGTTGGAGAAAGATGATGGCCTTTTATCCTACATTATATCTATTATCCAATTAATTATCAAAAAATAATGTTTCTTCTTCCCGGTATAAATATCCACCTAAGCCTATCCCAAAATTCAAAGTTTCCCATCTTCCCCCATTTCGCCGGAAACCACCAATGCCCTTGCTGGAGAAACCGCCAACGCCGAAGTCATCGCCATGGCCCCCGAAGCCATCGCCACAGTTGCCACGGCTGCCGAAGGCATGGCCATCGCGGCCGCCGATGAACTCATCACCGTTGCCACCGAATGTATCACCGCCGCTGCCGAAATCATCGCCTAGACCAACGAACCCATCGCCATGGCCACCGAAAGTATCGCCGCCGCTGCCGAAATCAATGCCTCTGTAAAACCCGTGACTCGAGTCAGGGTTTTACGTTACCGAACCAGTCAGTTCGACCATTGGTTCGAGTCGAGTCAGTTTCATGAACCGCGTGCTAAGTCGAGACCAGCCGTGAGTTATGAGCGATGAGAGTCAGGTGTACCTGAATATATGATGATAACGTCGAGAAGATGGTGAGAAATGAGTTATCAGAATATATGAAAGTATGTAGTATTTTTTTCTTTTTATATGTTTGATCGGAGAAATAGTGTTAGGCCGAATAACGCTTAGGACGCGTTGGATTATATTCGGGTGGGTTAGTAGTTATAGAGTATGTCATTTGGATGTTGTTGTGTTTGTTTTAGTTTATGGAATTTTTCCATATTTTTCTAGATTTTTTTAGGATTTATTACGAACTAGTTATTATTTTGACTCGAGTATGAATCGAGTCAATACTTATTTACGAAATTGCCATTGGGCGTGTTTTCTCCTTTCCCCCACACTTTTACCCTCCCAAAACCCTCGCCGCCCATTGGATTGCCGCCGCCGCCGCTGGCGACGCCGCACGGCCGCCGATCAACGCCGGCCCGCCCCGCCGTGCCATCGCCGTGCTGCCCCGGCCACCGTCTCGCCGCCACGACGCCAGAATCGCCCAACGAAACCGCCTCGGCCGTCGCCACTCCAAGCCGGATTCCACCGCCGTCCGGGCCGCGCCGCCGCTGTGACCCTGACGACCACCCTCTCGCCGTCGCCAACATTTCCCCCACCATCCAGAGCGCCGTCGAGGCCGGCCGAAGCCCCGATCGGAGCACACCGCCGCCGCCGCCGCTCATTTTCGATGCCGCCGTCGACGGCCATCGCCGCCACAGTTACCCTGTTTGACACCACCATTGGATTGAGCTCGTCGAGCTGGTGCCGATAGACCCCCTGATTGCCCTGTCCCGAATCATCGCCGGAAAACCCTCGGAATCCGCCGGAAAACCACCGACTCTCGCCGGAAAACCGCCAGAATCGCCGGAAAATTGGATTCGTGGGAAATTCGCCGGATCATCCGCCGAACGCACCCAGTCCAATCTGATCGGACTTCGGACGTCGCTAGGTGCCGAATTCGAGTTTCGAGCCGCTAAACGGAAACCCTAGCCGTCGCCGATTTTCGACGACGCGAGGTATAATTTATTTTAACTTAATTATTTGAAAGTATTGATTATTAGAATTGCATCCTAGGATTGGTGAATTGCGTGTTATAATAATGTATATAAATATAGATTTGATTAAGGATAAAATCTGAAATTTGTTTGATTAAGTGGTGTTAAAAATGGAGGTTAAGAAACCAATTAGGGTAACTAGGTAATGATCATGATTAATGCAAACTAACCTAAGTAGACTTGCTAGAATTGATATAGGTTGATGTGTGTTGATTGATGCGTGATTGTGTGTGTATGCTATAGGATGTGTGATTTATCATGCGGGTGTTAGTTTTTAGCTTGATTGTGTAGGTACGGTGTAGGAGCTCGCCGCCTAGGCGCGTGGACCCATTTGGAGCTTCTACCAGGTCCGTTTAGAACTCGTTCTCTGATTTACGCTACTCTCTTGTGTATTTGATTTATTATGTGCAGGACGAGTTAAGTGGCGTTTTATCGAATCCCACTTAACTCGGGCCATTTAGCCAACGATTTTGCGGATTAATAACCCTCGAGGATGAGATCCCTCGAGTTTGTTTTCGAACTTCAGATCCAGCTCACGTTGCCTTCGGGCCTATTGTATAAATCCCAACCCAGGCCTCTATATATGTATAGTTTTCGTGTTTTTGTGAGAGACTGAATGAGGGAAATCCGACTACCGTGCTACGCGAGCGGGCACGTGTGTGTCGACAGTGGGCTCTGGAATGGTGTGCGGGCTGTTTCATTCCCGAGGGATCCTGAAAACTCCACCTTTGAGTTCCTCAAACCCGGAGAAGTGTGGAGGTTCACGGGTACTGCATTGCAGCGCATGTCTAGACTTGTGGTTTCAAAGGGTACTGAAGGTGACTGCCTGAGAGTACTCGGCCTTCGTGCTCAAGGCCAGGAGTAATATGGAAGGTGCAGAGGGCGGAAAGGAATGAGATTTGACGCGAGAAGCAATAGAGAAATGGCCGAGGCATGAGAATGTGAAAGATAGGGGGACGCTGTCGACCCGAGGGCGACGGCTCCCGTATGTGCCCTGATGAGAGTTATTGAGGAAGTATATGGTTTTCATTCAACAGGAGAGTTTGCTCTCCTGTGCCAGATTGATATTAGTTATTTTCTGGGCCGGTAACACTCGTTACTGATGGTTTTTCTATATATATATGTAGGTGAGGAATGCGAGCGATGAAAGCTGTCGGGATTGCGGAGGAGCAGCACAGAACCGCGCACACATGTACCTGCCGCGTGTAACGTATAATGACGGTGTGTTATTGCTATGTGAATGATAATTTTGATGTGTTTGTTTAGATAAATTGCTTGATATGAAATGAATGGATAAATATAAATGAGTTGTGAGTTTGGAGTTTAGGCTCGGTTCAATTAAAACGAAAGAGATAGCGATGAATGCTACGGTAGATTATCATGTTTTATCGTATTTTGATAAAATATTTATATACCTTGTTGTGGATAATTTTTGATTAAAATTTTCTTGCCGTTGCATGGTTTTGTTCTGCTTGCACATAATAGCATGCATGTAGGACTACGTTAGAACCCACGCATCCCATTCATGCATTTCACATTTGCATCTCCATCTTGAAACGCCGAGAGTAGATCCTGGTCGGCTTAACCGAATCTAGTAGATTAGCGAACGATTCGGTTGCCGGTGACATTTCCAGGTCGGTTCACGAGTGAGCCGAAACGGGGTGTTACAGCCTCAACCGATGAACTCATCGCCGTGGCCACTGAAGGTATAGCTGCCGCTGCCGAAATCATCGCCTAGACCGCCAAAACCGCCGAAACCACTGATGTCATTGCCACCGGGGCTAGAGAAGCCGATAGAGGTCTGGTCAGTGTGGGCAGCAAACCTCAAGTCGGAGTTCGACATCACCTCTGAGACCATCAACGGCCACCCCTTCGTCTCCATGGACACCGAGTTCCCCGAAAGCGTCTTCGCCGCCCCCACCACCGGCCTGCAGCTGCCGGCAAGCGAGTGGTACTCGAACTACCTCCACCACAACGTCGACACCCTCCCCCTCATCCAGGTCAGCCTCACCCTCACCGACGCCCGGCAACCTCCTCGACCTCGGCACCGACCGCCACTACATCTGGGAGTTCAACCTCCGTGAGTTCTACCCATCGAGGGGCCCCTACGCGCCGTCCTACGTGCCGCCAGCATCGACTTCGACCGCAACCATGACGAGGCTGCCGATTCCTTTGCCTTCGCCGAGCTGCTCATGTCGTCGGGGCTGGTCTGCAATGAGGAGGTGGCCTGGGTGGTGTTCCAGGGCTCCTACGACCTGGCGTACCAGGTGAGCGCGCTGGCCCGGCGGCCCCTGCTGGCCGCCCTCCTCGACTTCGTCGAACTTGTGTCCCTCTTCTTTGGGAGGGAGGGGGTGTACGACGTCAAGCACCTGTCATGCCGGCTGCACGGCGGGCTCGAGTGCCTCACCGGCAAATTTGGGTTGAAGAGGACGGTGGGGGTCGGCCACCAGGCTGGGTGTATGTTGCCAAAATAAAGTCCCACATCTAAAATGTGGGTGATATGGGAGGAGTCCTCTCCCTATAAAAAGGACCCCTCCCCCTTTAGTTCACCCACCCCAAAATCTCATCTCTTCTTCCATTGGCAATTTGTTCCTTCTCTCCTTTGTAATATCTCCTTGATTAGTGAAATATTATTTTAGTAGTGTCTGAAGGCGTTGGTATAATTGGTCAAACCTCGTTAAATCTCTCGTGTTCCTTTTTTTATGTCTATTTAATAGCTATTGTCGGGTATAATTATTGTTAATTAGTGTGCAATTTAAATTACTTGTCTTGATAAAATTCTATCTAGAGTTGGTTTTTAAGTGGACTAGTGTGTCCCACCACACTTTCCTAGGAATTTTATCTTGGGGTGTTTTTTAATACAATAGTTTTTACGCTAGTCATCTAGGTATAGTTCTCAAAGTGAACTAGTTATCTTTGGTGAAAATTACCTGGTTTTCACAATAATTGTTATTAGAGCAAGGTTTATTTTAGTATGCTCTATGGTTGCCAAGTAAAGATGAATGTGCCTTTTGTCGAGAAAAAGGCATTGGAAGAAAGATTGTCCCAAGCTGAAAAATAAAGGCAAACCTGAGAAGGAAAAAGCTGCTACAAATGTTGCTGAGTGTGATGATGCAGATTCAAACCTTTCAATTGCTGCATCAACTAGCAATTCTAGTTCATGGTTGCTAGAATATGCTTGTAGCCATCATATAACGCCCAATTGAGAATGATTCTTTGATTTTAAAGAATTAAAAGGTGGAATTATCTATGCAGTAAATAATGCCCCTCTTGTCACATATGGAGTTGGTTCAGTTCATTTGAGGAATCATGATGGACCAACTAGAATCTTAACTAGTGTTCATTATGTGCCAGATTTGGTGAAGAATCTCATCTCTATGGGAACCTTAGAGTCAAAAAGTTTTGAAGTGAGGGCAAAAGATGGGATAATAAGGATCATCTCTGATGCACTTGTGACAATGAAGGGGATCTGAAGAAGAAACAATGTGTACTACTTTATGGGTAGTACAATTGTTGGGGAAGTAGCAGCGATAACAACTCCTATTGATGATCAAGAGTCAGAAGCAACCAGGTTATGGCATATGCGCTTGGGGCATGCTGGAGAAAAATCCTTGAAACTATTGATAGATCAAGAATTATTAAAAGGAGCTCGGGCTTGCAAAATAGATTTTTGCGAGCACTGTATCAAAGGGAAGAAAGCAAGGGTGAAATTTGGTACAACAATCCATGATACTGAGGGTATTTTGGATTATGTTCACTCAGATGTGTGGGGCCTTCTAAGACAACTTCATTGGGAGGTAAACATTATTATGTTTCCCTTGTTGATGATTTTTCCCGGAGAGTTTGGGTGTATACGATGAAGATGAAGGATGAAGTGTTGGGAATTTTCCTAAAATGGAAAAATATGGTGGAGACTTAAACAGGAAGAAGGGTTAAACGTCTTCGTATAGACAATGATGGAGAATTCAAAAATGATTCATTTTAAAAGGTCTGTGAAGATGAAGGTATTGTCAAATACTTCACTGTCAGAAATACACCACAACAGAATGGGGGGCAGAGCAAATGAATCGAACATTGTTGGAGAAGGTTTGGTGTATACTGTCCAATGCTGGGTTGGGCAAAGAATTTTGGGCAAAGGCTTTGGTATATGCTTGTCACCTTATTAATCGTTTACCATCTACTGCTATTGGTGGCAAAACTCCATTGGAGAAATGGTCTTGAAAGCCTGCTATAGATTATAATTCCTTACATGTTTTTGGTTCCACTACATATTACCATGTTAAGGAGTCAAAGCTGGATCCAAGAGCAAAGAAGGCAATATTTATGGGGATCACCTCTGGT
Source organism: Piper betle (assembly GCA_033002965.1). Taxonomy (NCBI): domain Eukaryota; kingdom Viridiplantae; phylum Streptophyta; class Magnoliopsida; order Piperales; family Piperaceae; genus Piper; species Piper betle. Next base: position 26,224 of record JAURVB010001895.1, read on the forward strand.
CTAAAAGACTATCGTCTTTGGTGTCCAGAAATAAAGAAAGTAATCTTCAACAGGGATGTTACCTTTGATGAATCTACCATGTTGAGAAAGGTGACTTCTAAAAATATGAAACAGACAGATGGTACTCCCAAACAGGTGAAGTTTGATGGCAACAGAATTGTCCCAGCAAATGCAAAACTGATGACGACTCTCCTATAGTAGAAGAAAAGTCAAATGAAGACCCAAGAACCTCCACATCAACATGAATCAAGTGCACAAAGGAAGGGAAAGAGAACTATTAGACAACCTGCCTGCTATGCTGATATGGTCTCTTCTAGATCACCAATTGTAACTGATAATGTTCCTGCCACTTATAATGATGCAGTTCAAAGTTTAGAACAAGAAAAGTGGAGGATTGTCATGAAAGAAGAAATGTAGTCCCTTCAAAAGAATTAGACATGGTAATTAGCTAGTCTTCCAAAGGGAAAGTAGGCAATTAGGTGCAAATGGGTATATGCAAAGAAAGATGGATTTCCTGACAAGGATAATGATCGCTAAAAGTAAGATTGGTGGCTAAAGGCTACGCTCAGAAGGAGGGAGTTGATTATAATGAAATATTTTCTCCAATTGTAAAGCATTCCTCCATCAAAATTTTATTAGCTTTGGTGGCACAGTTGGATTTGGAACTAGTTCAGATGGATGTAAAAATTGTATTTTTACATCGACTTGGAAGAGGAAATTTATATGTCTCAACCAGATGGATTCAAAGTTTATGGAAAAGAAAAGATGGTGTGCAAATTGGACAAATCACTTTATGGATTTGAAGCAATCTCTGAGATAGTGGTACAAGCGATTTGACAAATTTATGATAGGGCAAAAGTATTCAAGGAGTAAATATCACCATTGTGTGTACTTGAACAAGCTACAAGATGGATCTTATATATATCTTCTTCTTTATGTTGATGATATGCTGACAGAAATTGAGTTGTTAAAGACTCAATTGAATAGGGAGTTTCAGATGAAGGATCTTGTTGAAGCAAAGAAGATACTTGGCATGGAGATATCTAGAGACAGGAAATTAGGGAGGCTTTGTTTGTCTCAGAAAGAATATCTAAGGAAGGTACTAAAACATTTTGGCATAAATGAAAAGTCAAAACCAGTTAGTACACCACTTGCTCCTCATTTCAAGCTTAGTGCTTCCATGTCACCAAAGAATGATGCAGAATGGGTATACATGACAAAAGTACCATATGCAAGTGCTGTTGGTAGCTTGATATATGCAATGGTATGTTCGAGGCCAGATATTTCACAGGTAGTTGGGGTTGTGAGTAGGTATATGCATGATCCTGGAAAGGAGCATTGACAAGCTATGAAATGGATTCTACAGTATATTTTGAATACCTTAGATGTTGGATTCGTATTTCAGCAAGATGATATAGATGATCAGTATGTAGTTGGGTATTGCGATTCTGACTATACTGGTGATTTGGACAAATGAAGATCAATTTCTAGTTATGTGTTTACTTTTGCAAAAGCACTCGTCAGTTAGAAGTCCACCTTGCAGTCAACAGTGGCTTTGTTTACTATAGAGGCAGAGTATATGGCAATTACAAAGGCTGTAAAGGAGGCAATTTGGCTTCATTTAGCAAAGAATCAGGTTTACCATGCAAGGACAAAGCATATCGATGTTCGATATCATTTTGTACAAGAGATTCTAGAAGACGGTGGAGTCATAATCCAAAAGATTCTGACCACTGAGAACCCTGCTGATATGCTGACAAAAGTGGTAACTACGGTCAGGTTTAAACATTGTTTAGACTTGGTCAATATTGTTACAAATTGAAAGATAGAGTTTGCAGACACTACTAAAGTTGGATTTGTGAGAGATTTGTATGTAATTTTGTCAAGGTGGAGAATTGTTATACGTTGCCAAAATAAAGTCCCACATATGAAATGTTGGTGATATGAGAGGAGTCCTCTCCCTATAAAAAGGACCCTCCCCCTTTAAGTTCACCCACCTCAAAATCTCTTCTCTTCTTCCATTGGCAATTTGTTCCTTCTTTCCTTTCTAATATTTCCTTGATTAGTGAAATATTATTTTAGTAGTGTCTATGGACGTTGGCATAATTGGCCAAACCTCGTTAAATCACTCGTGTGCCTTTTTTTATGTCTATTTAATAGTTATTATCGGGTATATTTATTGTTAATTATTGTGCTATTTTAATTACTTGTCTTGATAAAATTCTGTCTAGGAGTTAGTTTTTAAGCGGATCAGTGTGTCCCACTACACTTTCCTGGGAATTTTATCTTAGGGTGTTTTTTTAGTATAATAGTTTTCACGCTAATCATCCAGGTAATAATTTTCAAAGTGAATTAGTTATCTTTGATGAAAATTACCTAGTTTTCACAACATCAGCCTCCTCACCTGGAAGACGTTTTGCGGGTTGAGGGAGGAGTACTTCCCTGGTGATGTTGGGTTGGAGAAGCACACCGGCGTCGTCTATGGGCTCACCGGAATCAACTACTAATGGTAGCTTGGTAGGTACTTGAATCATCCTATTCCTACCACAAATGTTTGTTTGTTCTGTTTCGTTCCGTTTTCATGGATATAATATGGGTACATAACATACACAGCTAAGCGAATTTTCGTTTCTTGGTTTGGCTGAAATTGATTGTGTAAAAGTTGTGGGTTTTAGATTTTTTTTTCAATCCTTTCAACAAATTGGTTGGTATGAATCACATTTCTTTAGTTTCAGAACTTTAAAGAATCAGTTTTCCTGCTCAATCTAAAGGGCTAAAAGGGATGGTTGGCTGCATCTGTAATGCTTTTTTGCTGATAAAAAATTAACAAAAATCAAACCACTTTGTGCTGTGCTTATAGTGAGTATGGAAACTTGTAGTAGTGTGTGTGTATATATATAGGGTAGTGAAGAATATATATATATATATATATATATATATATATATATATATATATATATATATATGTATGAGGGCAAGGAGGTTGTACTGTAGCACAGCCAAGATGGCTGTGCTGCAGTGCTTCAGCCGTTGGATCAAATCCAACGGCTGAAACATGCCCCCACTTCCCCCTTCTCCAGCCGTTGGATTTAATCCAACGGCTGGATAAAAAAAGTTTCTGGCGTCGCTGCCGCCGCCTGCCGACGCGTCGCCGCCACCCGACTGACGTGACGCCACCCCCCTGCCCTGCCCATCGCCGCCCCACCGGGGGCGGCGACGTAGCCGCCGAGCGACGGGGCGACAGATCTAGTTGCCCCGCTTCCCCGCCGCCGGGCGACACCACCGCCACCCCGTCCCCCGCCCACCACCCCACCGCGCGACGCGCCCCGCCCGCCCGCCCGCCCCCCGCCGCGCCCCCTCGGCCCTCGCCGTGCCCCCCTTGGCCCCTGCCCGCCACCCTGCCGCGCCCCTGCTCGCCACCCTGCCGCGCGCGCCCTCGTCCCTGCCGCCGCCCCCCCGGCCGCCGCCATGGCCGGGCACCCTTCCGCCCCTCCGCCGTCGCTGTTGCGGCGACGCCGGCGGCTTTTTTTGATCTTGGCCGTTGGATGCTAATCCAACGACCAAGATCAAACTTCAGCACAGCCAAGATGGTTGTGCTGGAGTACAGGAAAAGTTTTTCCTATGTATATATGTGTAGTGTGTGTGTGTGTGTGGTCACTGGGGGAGAATACAGTGTTGGTGAAGAAAAAATGAAACGTCTTATGCATGTCATAATATATGAGAGTATTAGGATACATTAGGTCGTTTACTGTGTTAGAACAAGTTATTTATTAGTTTTGGGTGGGTTATTAGATTTAAAGCATATTATTCAAGTTAGAACTCGATTTTTTTATTTTATGATTTTTTATTGTATTTATTTTATATTTTTTGATTTATTTTATGGGAGAACGGGATAGAAACAGAGGGTCCGTTAGATTCCAATCCAATGGCCTAGCACTCCTGTGTGCTGCTCTGGAACAAGGCAGCACAGAGGAGTGCTGCCCATTGTGTATATGTATATGTCTGCATCGGTACTTGATAGCATAAACGTTGACAAGTGTGGATTTCAACTTGACTCAATTGCAGCTCTTTTGGTCTGGTTTCGTTTTTTTAATTTTTCAGTTGACAAATTTGTAGCAGTTTTGAATCCCAATTGAGCATAAATAAATAGTATAAGATGTCAACAACATTAGAGTTTTGTCCACCGTCATGGAATTAGGAAGAGCGGGGTCCCAAAAACTTTTGCAGCTAAACAAGACGAGATAATTGGGATTAAATTTGATGATTTAATTAATTTTATTATAGTTATAGGAAGTTAAAATCAGATTTATGTTATATATAGTGGAAATAATTAACTCAAATCACTAAAATCATCAATAATTCCCTTTGAAAACATTATTATTAACCATTATTTTGAATTTGACCACTACTAATTATTATAGTTATAGGAAGTGAACATTAGACTTTTGTTATATGTGGTGGAAATAATTAACTCATCACTAGAAATATCAATAATTTCTTTAGGAAACATCATTACCTATTAATTTGAATTTGAACATTATTAACTTCTCTCTTGATAATATGCCAAGTCATCCAACTCGGTTTCCCTGTCAGCAAAAATTTTGTCTTATCTGTTGTAGCACCTTCTTCTCCCCGGACCTAATCTCCGCAGCTATTTGAAGCGTTGGGTCAATATTCCCACCTTCTGCAAGACCATTAGACTCAGCTATGTCAAGTTTCTCATCAATTTATGGATCTGATTCGAGTATCTCCAACGTGAGTGTGAATGCATTGAGCTCTGGCCTTTCCTCCACAAATCCATAATCTAGAGCTAATTCAGCAATGGTCTTTTGAAGATCGTAAAATACAACATCATCGAGTTACATGTCAAGTGATTATGTGCTTCAACAAAGTTCACCGGATTAAGAAATTAAGAAATCGTGAGTGCAAGAAATTGTAGACTACCTGGTTTCCGGCTTTGAATGGAATTGGTGACCGTATAGAGAACATCAGCTCTCTCGAGAAAATTCCGGTCCCCCTAATCTTTCATGTTGTATCTTCTGTGGTAATGGTAGAACAATGATTGATCCGACAAAAAAGTAAACTGAATTGAAAATTCTATAGAGGACTGCAATTGTAAAAGGATACTTCTGTTGTATGCTGTTTTCTATATTACTCAATGGAATCCAATATTTTCTACACTGAAAAGTATCGCCGTGCAATCGGCGTAAATAAAGAAAATTCAGACCTTAAAAATTTTAGTTAGTCATTGTTATAACTAGTAGTGATAATTAGTACTCCACAGACAAGTTACCCACGGTAGCTGCCCTGCTTTGCAAGGATAGACCGACAACGTATTGACAGTTAATGGGCCATTCATGGAAGTTCATTATATTAATATATCATAGGGAACGGTTAATCAGCATTTTGATCCCAATGATATAAATGCATACAAATGCATACATGACTCGATCATACCAGGCATGTCAATGCATATTCCAACTTTCTTGATTTTTACAAAGTTTTTAAGCATCAAGTTTATACAATGGGCAGCACACAAAGTCTAAAGTAGATATGGTCTTTTATGTTCTAGCATTCTTCTGGCAGTTTGTATGCCGAAATATTATAATGACTTGTACAACGTTTTCCTCCCCAACTTCTTATACTACTTTGTCTAGTAAACTAAATAAATAATCATCATCATTTTTTTATCTTAAGCATCAACTGATCTAAGGAAATACAATCCTCTTGGGAGTAAACTAAAAATTGATCAGAGTTCTACTAGATTGATTAGTCTCCCTATCGGACATAATAGAACAACCCGTTGTCTTCTAAAATACTTTTATATTCTCTAAGCTTGCATTTATAAAACCACTTCACTAGTAAGAAGTTTACTTGATAAAGAACCACTTCCCATAGGTTTGATCTCTTGATCACCGTATCTACCTACCACATCAATCATTTTATGAAAGTAGGGCGACTCAACAATATGGAAAGGAATTGCACAATGATAGAAGAATCGAGCAATGACGGTTTGCAATTGCTTTTTGTTTTCTTTTATATTACTGTAGAAATTCTTATTTGTTTTAATTTACTCTTCTTCTCACTTTCAACAAAAAATATCTTCCTCTTTCCAATAGACTTAGAGCACCAAACATTTTTTTATTTTTTATTTTGCTCCCGAACTCTAATCTCTTTCTTATCTGACTCATTCAGACAATATAACCCTATTTTTTCTCTAACCTTTTCTTTTTCTTTTTTACCATTTTTCACACTTTTAAAATAGTCTTTCATTTTTTGTAAATTAGCTTCAGGAACTTTCTTACAAGTAACAACATTTTTTTTATTCAAGTAATATGTTACTTGAAGCGATATACCCCTCCACTTATGAGTTTTTACAAAAGTTACAGGTTACTTGCTTCTTGGATGTGTCAACTGATGTGCCATATTCCCAACCAATATCTATCTTCCCTATGACAACCAAAACTATTAGTTATTAAACACTTTCAAAACGATCTTTAACTCCTTGGAATTTGTTCAAGCAGCCACAAAATGAGCAACAAATTATGATGAAAGTTCATAGAGTGCACACTAGATTTCTCAATCAAATGATCATAATACATTCTATAAAAAAATCTCATACATAGCACATGGTTGTTCTATGTTGAATGTAGATCACATACGCATAACTCGGCCGATTCCACTCGGAATCGGCCGATTTACATCGGATCGGCGGTGATCCGATTTAAAAATAACGTGAATCGGCTAGGCTAAAATTGGTTCATGAATCGGCCGTTTCGAGCAGATTTCACCCGATTCGAGCCAATTCTGGAATCGGCTCAAATCAACCGATTCCAGCCGGCGGCGGGGAGGCAGCAAGGGCGGCGACGGGCGACCGGGAGGCCAGGGCTAGGGGGCAATGGTGGCGTGGGACGGGGCGGCGAGGGCAAGCGGCAAGGGAGGCGATGGGGTGGCGAGGGCAGCTTCGGGGCAAGCTGCGAGGGCAGCTTCGGGGCAACCATGATGTAGACACGAGCAAAGGGAAATTGAGTGAGCATGCTCACTTGAAAGATGGCAAGAGAAGCAAAAACAACGGCTTGAAAATCAGAGCCTACAAATGAAACTCCAGAAACATTGAGGGAGCTATGGGAGGAGGAGCTACAGAGCTTGAGAGGAGATGGGCAAGGGAAGAGATTGGAATGAGACCGTATGTAAGACTTTGATGTGTATAACGACCTTGGTGACCCTGATCATGGTAACCAACATGTAAGACCAATCTTGGGTAGAACCAAAAATTCCCACACCCAAGAAGAGTAAGAACTGGTTGACCTCACAGTGAAGTAGGTAATCATCCCTCTATTAACTTTGTAATCACCATTGTAATTTTTGATTGATCACTGCGAGGTAAAATTGTTATATGTTGTTAGAATGATTGATAGTTGGCAAAACATAATCATAATTTGACAAGCAACATTCCTTAAATGTAGTTAAAATTCACAAATTTACACAGAGACACCATTAAATAAAAACAAATAATCCATAGATTATTCACTTTAAATGAAAGCATGGCCAAACAAGAAGCAGTTACTATCATAGACAATTCCCTTCTCAACCAGAAGCTAAAACTACAACTAAACAAATGCAACATTACAACAACGCCACTACACCAAAATCTAATATCCTAAAAAAACAAACAAAAACACAAATTTGACCTACACTACACCAAAAAATCCTTCCAACAATCCACACTACACCAAGATTCAATCCCTCCAACAATCCACATTACACCAAAAAACAAAAAAACAAAAAACAAAAAAAACCACATTGGCAAGGCAAATGGGGGCGGCAATAACAAAGGGAGGGGTGAGGCAAACAGCGACGGAGGGAGGGGTGATGCAAAGGGGGCAGTGGCGAGGTAAATGGCACCCGAGGGAGGGGCGATGCAAACGGGGGCAGCGGCGGAGGGCTGAGCAGGGGCTGCGGCGGAGGGCGGAACAGGGGCGGCAGCGGAGGGCGGAGCGAGGCAAACAGCGGCGGCAGCAAAGGGAGGAGTGAGGCAAATGGCGGCAGCGGTGGAGTGAGGGTCTTGGTAGATGGTGGTGAAGGGAGGGGCAAGGTAAACCGTAAACCGGATTTTAGGTTTTTAAAATATCAATTCCACTTTTAATCATGCATAATAAATTTATTTATTAACATACCTAGGTTATTTTCGTAATTTAACTAACAATTCTTACCGATTTAAGACGTTTTAAATTCGTTAAAATCGGTATGAATCAGCCGATTCAACTACTATTTTTTAAACTAACAGATTCACCTTTTTTTATGGAATGGAAGCCTTCCGAGCCGATTTTTGCAACTATAGTTTTACGGTTCATCGCAGATCATTTCTTCTTTTTTTAACCATCTCGGGTCATCTTAAGGCCTGGGATAGGGTTATTCATTACTTGATTATAAGCTTGGATTTGTTCTCGTTGCGACTGGATTAAGAGAATACAGTTCTCGTTGCGACTTGATTATAAGCTTCTAGTTTAATTTAAACTATATTTAATTTTAAATATTATTTGCAATCTACCTCCTTTATCATTGTGTGACCATTTATGGGCCATAGTTGGTGATCCTGGCTATTTCCCTCTCGATGACCAAGCTTATCCCTCATCGTCTCTGTATCTGACCTTTATCCCTGTATTTGAAAGTTATATCATATTTAGAGTTTGTATTGATCTGATACTATTCTCATGGTCTGCACCAAAATAGGGCTTTACCTTCACCGATTGTTGCGCCTCATCTCATTTCAGGTTATCTGATTTGATCAATTGTGTAATTCAGACTCCTAGGTTTGAGCCAAGTAAAATTCGGCCCAACTCACTTGATGAACATCCCTATGCATATAGTTCATGTGTCCCAAATTTGCTCTTATAATCCATGCCTCTAGGATTATCAATTTGCTTCTTAGAAAACATCATAATTTTTTATTTATTTACATATGATTGAGAAGAATTAAATCATTTGATTATTATGTGAATAAAATATGAAGTTGAATTGCTACGGATTATAACAATATGAATATTGAAATTGAAAAAATATTAAACAAGGCAATTAAGATTGGCGGGTAAAGCATAAAAATACAAGGTTGCATCGGTAGGCACTACATTTGAGAATAACAAAAGTAGAGAGCATATATAAAAATATAATGAAAAAATTAAACATCAGCGAGTGGGGTTAGAAAAGTCTTTCTATCATTAGGATTATCGATCACTAGTAAGCACGCGAATCAAAATTAAATACTAGCCAATACAATTTCAACTTAATATCAAATATGCATCATTTTTATTCATGAAATTAAACAACAAAATTGGTTTTCTCCATAAAAAAATTAAAATTTAATATAGCAGCAAATCACATGAGCTCACAAATTTGGCGTGGAGTCATATTATCTTGTTACTTGATTGCCTCGCCGGCGTCAAATTATTAATCTTCTTTGTGTTGAGGAAATTGGAATACCATTGAGAAGAAAGTGTGGGTTCCCTTGTCAGATTTTTGCTTGAAAAATCCACATGATATAATCCATAACGCTTTAGGTAGCCTGTCAACAATTCGAATAAATCCAAGAATGACCAAACAAAGTAGCCCCATGTATTTGATCCATCCCTGCATAAATCATAAATTATAAATGCTCAAGCATTTTTTTATCAATCAATTTATATATTAAAACATACCAGGTCATATGATCATAATAAAGAATACATTAACCATTATTAAATCACAAAATGCCTAATAGTTGGATAGTTATCGTAGTTTATAACGTAAAAGAGGTAATGGGTTTGAATCTTTTTTAGGTCAATGGTATTTTCTTCTTTTTTTTTCATATGGATAGTCTCACATCGTTTGGTAAATGAAATTTCACCCTAATATAAACGAGTGGAACTAGTTTTGAGCCCATAAAAATTTAGTAGTTAAATGTGTGACTATGTTTGACCTCGAGTCGTCAAGCATCATTTAGAATTATTTGAGTCTATCTTAAATATATATGCTCAAAACTTACTCGATTTTGAGTTGAATTTGAGCCATCTTTGAAATTTTTACAGCACATGCTTAGCTCTATTTAACACCGGTAGACGCATTCTATCTCCCAACACATCTGTCATGTCCTTAATAAGGCAAAAAAGATGAGGATCCTGGTTATGTTTGTAAATAACCCAAAAAAGACGATACCAAAATAAGTGTGAATGGTAAGTGCAAATGTTGCCCAATGGGCCTGCACTTATGCACTCACGCACTTACGCAAGAAGAGTTCCATATTCTATATGAGATAGGCGTTGTTTTCTACATGCGTGAGTTCTTACTCGTTGACAGCAAAAATGTTTTTGGCGATCCTCTTCTCTCAGTGAAGACTGGCAATACACAACCAGTATTAAATTTTCTTAAACTTCATAACTTGAATAAATAATTTTTTGAATAATCCTTTCGGAATTAAATCAATATCTTGTATATAGGAAGTTTGGTTGGTACCTTATTGCACTTAGCGTGGCATTGATGTAGCCCTTCAAGTAATCAACTCTTGCAGTGTCGTGTGTCTCATTGAACAGCAATCCAAGCCCTGATATTACATTTGATCAAGGCGCATTATGAGCTAGTAACAATATTATTAATAAAGCAAAATATTCCAACAATATATATACTACTGTTCATCTATTTTGGCACGAAAACAACGAAGATGATGACGAAAGACGAAGAAGAAGAACTTACCATTCTCCTGAACATACACCGGAGGATTACCATAAGCATTCTTCAAGTAGAGCAGCAAGCTTTGCAGGCCCCATGGAGCTACGGGAAGCCCTGCTACACCAGGCGCAAGCTGACCCCAGCCTTCTTAGCAATTAATCTTTTTGGTTGGTATACTTGGTTCAACCGATTTTTAAAATTATAAATAAAATATTTTATTAAGTATTAAAAACATTTTTACGATCAATATTTATTTTAATTAAAATGCAGTAGTTTTCAAAAGAAAAAAAAGAGTTCTTGAAAATATTCAAATTAAAATACCAAGTACAACTTAAAATGGAACGAAGGCTTAATGAAGAGATTGTACAATATATATTGGATGGACAATATGATATAGTATTTAAAATAATATTTACATGACAGCCTGCCTTATTTTTTATTATATATATCATAATTTTAAATATCGGTATAGCCAGTGTAAGGTATATTTGGGTCAACCTGGTCGAATTAAGTTCAACTAAATTTTAGTATTATAAATAAAATAATTTATTGAATATTGAAAAATATATTTTGTCATCAATATTTAATTAAATACTAGTTAGAATATTATGTTTTCAAAAAAATGAATTCTATAAAACAAAATGGTATAAAGGCATGAATTGCATTGTCCAGATTTGAAGATGATATGCATTATATATGATAAATTCGGGTATTATGATATGGTATTCAAAATTATTTTATATACCATGCATAGTTAATTAAGTCACATACCTGAGTCCCAGGATCGTCTTCCTTGGAAACTATAGAAAAACCACAAAGTTAATTAGTAAGATTATGTATCTGATTTACGTCAAGTTAAGTGGAAACATTTTGCTTTGCATTAATTGTGCTATAAACCTTAATTCAAAATTAGGGCATCCATCGGGTCAGGTACCTGCAAAACCCATCCCAGCCAAATCCTACTAGTTCGGATTAGGTACTTCTATGAGTGGGTTTGGTTCTATCTCATCCTCCACCGGGTACATTCTTTGTAAAGGTCGGCTTTGATTTCGAGTATGAGGTACTCAGCTCCCAATACAAATGATATATAATTATAACCACTCAATCTACCTTTATTAGTAAGAGTGGAATTAAACATTGTTCTTCGACGGAAATTATGAGGTTTAACCAATCAAATTTAAAAAAAAATCTAATTATTATAATTTATTTTTTGATTTAATTATAATCTATCTAGAATTAAATTGTTATAACATATTTTATTATTTAACTAAAATATATTTATAAAATTAAAGCCTATAGCACAACACATTGTTTAATCTACTCTTTATTAATAAATAAGGAGCTCAGTGCTAGCCTCTAATTAAAGTATGAGATTTAACCAATCAAAATTCAATAAAAATAAAAATATCACCCACTATGAAAAGTCACATGTTTAAATCCGACTATCCTTAATTTTTAACTTCCTATAAAAAAAATTTAGTCTCCTTGCCTTTAAAAAGAATATAACAAAAAAACTAAATTAATATAATTTATCTTCTCATTTAATTAAAATATAGGTTTAAAATCAATCAAAGTTTACATGTTTAAGACATTAAATTAATATATTTATTTTATTATTGAATGAGAGTGTATGTATAAATTAAAATTTATCTATTATATACGTGGCGTCACCCACGGTGCAAAAATAGATGGCGTGGCAATAAATCTAAAAAATGTACGTAAAAGACTAACAAGCAAACAGGGCGAACGTGTCGAGGACGAACTCTCTCACGGAAATCTGTGCAGCAACGGGGGAGTCTTTCACATAGGCGGTGCTGTAGTGATTCAAGCCAATAAAATCAAACGAGCCCTTTACTTTTCTGGATTGGCTCCTACTGAACGATGGCATCCTCCGACCAACATTTTTCTTCATTATCTTTGGGTAGTCTCCATTCACAAGTGGATCAAGCAACCTATCATATGTACATTGGAAACTACAGTATTTCACAACAAGCTCTAAGCCTTTCAAACTTGCCGTTGCAATGGGTAGGTTGCATAAATAGAACTTACCACCCAACGAAGAAGTCCAAACTTCTTTGTGCTGCTTCGGCATCGGATGTTGAGTTCGAGTACGGCTCAAACCAGAATGAATGCAAGTTCAATCCCACCTTCCCATTTTGCATTTGCTGAAGATATGTATAGTTTGTATGGGGATTAGAATGTGTTTTTCTATGGAAATTTTATGACATGATGACAAGATTTTTACTTGGTACTTGTCCCTGTATAGTTTGTAAACAGAAGCATGGGCCAACAGAGCATGGTGAGCAACTATGTAGGGCTCCAGAGGCGAGTTTCCAACAGTGCAGTTGAGACCAAATGGGTGAGAGCATCTATTTGGTGGTAAAGTACCAGAATCATAGGCTCCAACAGCAAAAATATTGGCCTGGTTAATGGTGGTCCAGAATTTAACTCTGTCACCAAATTCTTTGAAGCAGGTGTCTGCAAAAGCTGTGAAGTCCTCCCTGTTCAATTGATACAGATTCACGTTCTTTATCTACCAAAACCAGGGCTCTACTCCACAGAGAAAGAACCAAACTTGAGCATACACTATCTTAAGGTTGAGCCATCCTCCAACCTCATCTTCAAGAATTTGTGGGTGATCCAGATGGTGCATGGTCACATGAGGCTCTATTCCTAGTAGCAAGTCAGACCCAAATATAAGCCTTGGATGCCTCTTATTTGACTCAGATGGAGGAGTACTAAAAACCCACCATTTCTTTGCAGCTCGTTGATGAGATTGTTGTAGTATTTCAGGCCTTCCTCGTTGATCTCCCCTCTACCATCTTCAACATGTGTAGAATATAAAAGGTTAGGACGGAGTAGTAATTGATAGAATCTACCAATACTTGGTATAGATATGTTGAGTGCAGGCAAAAAACCATACTAGGAATAAGCCTTGACCATGAAATGGAGAATCTGTAAGCATCCAGACCCATGTCTGCCATAAGCTTCACATCTTCCTGTACCAGTCTCAAAAAACTTAAAACTATAAATAAGACAAGAAAATTAAAACTGTGAAGGATGGAGGGAAATGATTGGGAATAGTTGAATTATGATTACGAGATGGGGATCTTTATATTGCTAAATTATTATTTTTAATGGTTGTGTAAGATTAAGTTTTTCCTTATTGAGATTCGGCTACTGACCTTGTACTTGTGGTATTGATCAGCTGCTATGTCTCCATTTTCCCCATCCACTGATCTCCCTGACTCAGTTCACATATCATGTAACAACCATCTTCAACAAAACTTGAAATACAGAACAAACAGAATTACAAGTAAAAAAAAGTACATGAATCCCAATAATCCTAGAATTAAGCATGTTTTGTTCTTGTAATCACAACCTGCATGGGTGAAGTTGTCCCATATGCTTGGGCTTCTTCCCCCTCGGCCACTGCACCCTCCACCTGCAACTCAATTCATCAGACTCTCACTCGATCATATTACTTGTCATACATTAGTTTCATGCTCATATGCATATCATCTACCATACATTAGTTTCATGCTCATATGCATATCATCTACCTGATAAGCAGATGTTCCGGCGCCGAAGATGAAATAAGGAGGAAATTCATCCCTGCTCAAGTGGGGCTCAACTTGGCTCAATCCTACCTCTGCCACAAGAAGAATAAACAGAGCAACAACTGCCCACTCCATCTTTGCCTTGTTTAAGCAAAAATTGAAAAGAGAAGAATAAATATAAAACAATAGTCATGTGCGCATGAGGACAGAAAGGATGGGATGTAGACCGCGGTGTTCCGAGTCACTGTCATGCTGTAGAGGGTTTAAATGAAGAAGGAAAATTCACATCAAATGGCCCATCTTTTGGTCTCCACCAAGGTGTACTGTCATTGCCGACGCTTCTCGCAGTTATCCTCGAGTGGCAGATGTCAATTTTCTAATTAAGTTTTAAAATTTCTTAATACGTTTGGAAGTTTGATGTGATTTTGTGCTTAACCGAATGCTCGCCACTGAAAGTTCCTGTCAGAACACGGCGAATAAAAAGATGATCAGAACGCAAAAACCTCGAGTCGTCCCCGGGGCCGGAGAAGCCGATAGAGGTCCGGTCGGTGTGGGCGGCGAACCTCGAGTCGGAGTTCGACATCATCTCCGACGCCATCGACGGCCAGCCCTTCGTCTCCATGGACACCGAGTTCCCCGGAAGCGGCTTGGCCCCCTCACCACCGGTAGCTTTGGAACTTCAGCAGGCGCTTCATCCTGT